>LWMJ02000263.1:1107-96119 GCA_001693035.2 Taenia asiatica
GTGGTGCAACAAATTCTTCCTACAACCCCTAATTGTTATGATGAGTACATGTAATGACAGGAATGGGCACGCGCCACTTTGCCATGAGACGGCTGACTCAATCGCAGAAGCTAATTTTTTGCCCTTACACTGTATCCTGGCCCAAATTTCAAATGGCCAGTCCAGTACAAGAGATAGGATTGGCAGTTGTCCACATTCATGGCCCACACTTGACGTCGTTTTACTAATGGTTGCTACTCCACTGCTTCACAACAGTAAATAGGGTGGCATGCAAGTCGCTCAGGAGTTGGACACGCTTACACGACAAGCATACATGCTGGGTTACTTGAGTGCAGGTGACAACACTGTAGGGCAAAATATCATAGTCAGCAGCAAACAACCTGTAAATCTTGCAGAATTCCGTATAGTGTGCTCGCTCGCGAGGCCTCTTGCATCGAGCAGCCAGGCGACCATTGGTGGTCCAGTACAGCATGGAAAAACGTCTCACTGCTGTTCGGCATCAGAGAGCGCACATAGCGCACAGCCGCAACAACGTTGTAAGTGAAGTTGAAGCTCATCATGTCAGGCGAGCAAACGGGGTCGACTTCGAGGGTGTAAATCGTGAGAAGGTCTCGCTCACTTGACGCGTCCTCAGTTCCCAAGCTGTTGACTTTGAAGGTAGTTAAGATGATAAGGAGAGTGACTAGGAGCATCACTGTGCGCCGGAGGAATCTTTGGCAAAATGGAAGAATTGTGAGACGGGTGCAATTTATAAGCGGTCAGTGTTAACGCCCCTGTTTAATGCATTAAAGCAATTAAGTTAGGCGTCGACAAAATTAGATTTTGCGTGACATGTTTGTGTACACGAAACTGGAGTGTTCTAACGGCAATAATTGTTGCAATAATTGTTGCTGTTTTAATGGAAGCAATCTGTTTAATGTTTATGCACGCAAATAATTATCTCTCACACTGGATTTAATCCTTTTCATGTCATCATAATGCAGCCGCCCTATAGTTTTGGATGTATTCTGCTTAATCAACTGTAAACTTCGGTTTTCCTAGTTCATCTCTTGATGCATTAATTTTTTGAGAAGCATATGAGTGTAAATTAGCTTTTGAAAAAATGCAAGCCAAAACTCCTGTTGGTGAGCATGAAAACTCGGTTTTGGCATACGCTTTAGTAGAGGTATTGCATGAGGCCTGCGAATGAGATAGAGCAGTGTAATAAGAGCCGGCAGCACTGGTCGCAAGTAGTAAACGTAAGGGGACGAATAGCAAAGTGATTTAAAGTGAAAAGTCAAAATGGCATGCAGAGGAGAAAAACGTTAACAAATCTTATCGAGAAAGTGATCACACCCTAATGGGGCAAAGGCTTTCTCTCTAAAGCTCAGCGTAAAGCGTAATTCCTCTTATAGGACTAACTTCAAGCCACTTCAACAAACACTACATTACGTAGTATTTTGAAGGATAATATAAGCCATACTCTTTAGTAAGAGTAAGCACTACACAAATTATGAGTAGGAATTTGCATGAGTTGAGTGATCTCAGTAACCGCAGTAAGTCAACGACTCCGTCTCGCCTTTGTATAGAAGGACTTCGAAGGTGAGAGTGTAGAGGAATAACGGCAGACTAGGTAAGTCTTGGGAGGAATCAGATCTTGCGTATGAGATTCATTTTTGCTAAGATGTGCTCCATAGAAAGACTGTACAGAAATCAGCGGCATAATCTCTGCTCCTAATTTTTGACCACGAAGAGTCCTTGCACAACTTTGAAACGTGTGAGACGCAACATGGCTGGACAGAAGTAATCATTACTAGCAATGGAATAGAGACCACCTCGCAGTCTGTTCCTCAGTCGCTTAAATGATCAGAATGTAGTGAACCATCACAATGCGATCAATCGCCACCAAAGTTCGTCTAGTTTCTTCTCACATTCGTTTGGCGTAAATGGCATTTTCCATAAAAGGCTTAAGCTGCCTTGGTCCCAGCAATCTTAATGGCAACCTAAATTTTCATAGGCAGACATCAGAGTCGACTGACCAGTGCTGTGTGGTTGGGGTTTTGGGACTGATTGCTGTGCTTGATTAGGTGTTCCTCGATGTCCACGCAGGCGCAGACAACTGCGTGTGTAGCCAAACATAGAAGAGAAGATGGGACGATGACGGAGAAAGAGTGGCTTAAAACGTAGTTTGGGTGACTCAAGGGTCAAAGGAAGTGGGATTGGGACATCAAAAGATAAACAGGATTTCAAAGGGGATATTTGCAACATCCATGTTTTTAAAACGGAGAATATATGGCACCTGTTCACATCATAATTGAAAGTCGTACAATGTAGCACACGGATTGGAAAGCTTCGGTGCCAATTTATAAGAAATGCTTTGAGTGTTACTTTTAGACAGAGAGTAGCTAAGATAATTCCAGCTGACGCAAAAGTAGTTCAATTGCCGGATTTGGAGTTGAGGGGGGGATCTGGCTTGTGTCTGTTATACTTTGAAGAGTCTGAATTGTTTGAAGCCAAGCAAAGTTAATTCCCCTGCATCAATGCGGTATCTTCCTATTTTAAGCCACCAAGTCCCACAAAGACATCCATAAGTACCGGACGTGGCACAGATTTCTCGTTTCGATTAAAGGTAAAATACTCTGTAAAAAATAGAATTCAGTATTTTAAAGCTTTCACTGCCTAGCTCACAAGTAGCGACAAAGTTTATGTGCTCCAGGCTGACGAATGCTGCTTTTAGGAATGTTCGTGGACATTGAGGTAGGTTTTCCCTGTCGATGGAGTACATACGAATACGCAGTGAGTATTTGACGACTAAATGCACCTTTCCTGTCGTGGTCACTATTTTTGCTTCTCAATTGTTCCCCATATTATAGGTATCAAAATGTGAATCACATATCAGTTATTGGGGAACAGTTTTGGCATCCCAGCGATAACCAATGCTTCTCTATTCAGATTCTGACAACGGAACCTACCTCCAAGCTAGATTATGCACTATCTTTCACCCAACAACACTCTCAAGACATTAAGGTGATAACGTAAATCTGTTGGAGCCTAGCTATAAATATATTGAATAAATTGGGTGTGTTTAGGCTCCTTTGTAATCACTTAACATTCCATCACTCCCAGTCATACCTCCAAACCAAAAGCCTACACTTATGAGTCAAAAGAGCTTTTTGGCATCAGCTGTAGAAAAGTGGCACGATCACTTTTACTACATGATGTCATCTAATATGCTCAAACCAACTGTGGCGGGAGTCATTGAGATGTCTGCGGCATCGCATTTCTCCTTCCTGTGGCCTAAGCGTATGCTTAAATAGTTCTAGCTAAATTAAATCAGCCAGCACCATTAAACTCATTTTCATGGAATCTGGCTGGATTACAAAGGCTACTGCTAAATGCATATGAACTGGTAGATGAGGGTTGAATTTCTCCAGTTTCCGAATGGGAGTGAGACGATTAATGGGGACTATTGAATCACAAGGTTCAAAGGCAATCCTAATGCGGTAAAGGCATTTAGAGAAGGGAGTTGAGAAGGAACCGTAAGAAGTTTCTTATTTAAGCTGCCTTTCTTTTCATTATGTCTTGTCTCACTCTTGCCTGTTATCTCAGCGCAGCTAGGCGAATGGATAGGATGAGGTGTAATGATGGCCACTTGGAAGACAATCAGTCTGTGATACATAGGCATAGATGTCATGGCTAAGTTGACTACAGCCGCAACTTTTGCATTTAATTGAAGATATTAGACTAATGCAATTAGCATGTTACCATATTGCCATTGTTTTCTGGTCCATCCACCCAGTCTTCGTGTTGTGTAATCGAGCAAATCAGCTTGGCTGTTGGGCTCACAGTTCACAATGTTTTGGAGTGGTTCGAAACAAAAGGAAGCATTCAAGCATGAAGAAGGGCCAGTAGATGATCTGCATACGTGTAAAGAATGGGTTTGTGGGCCAGCATTTGGCCAAATTGGTAAAAAGCGACATTTTTAAAGACCTGTAGGTTACCGATAATTGAGTGACGATGTTGCATATCGCACGAGGTACTGCCAACAGTGTAAACGATTGTATATTAATCTAGAAAAATTTGGATGGTTTAGGGTGGACCGGGGATATACATAGTGGTTCAAACTGACGCACTGTTTGCCTCATTCAATGCCACACTTTGGCTACTCTGCGTTTTTCACAAAAAATGCTCGCAGGCCTGCATAGAAGCTGTGCGTGTGATCTGGTGGCACACAAATGCTCCACAGGATGTGGCTCACTCTCATGCAGAAGTAGAGGACCTCGCTTTTTACTGTAAGCGGCATTCTAACGAGCGATAGTAAAAAGCTTCAGAGTTGCGGCAAGGCAATCGAAACTCTTCGTTTGAGACGGCTTGACTTTATATAACACGGAATATAGGCCAAAATGTTTATGCGGATGGTGATGGGATAGGTTACTTTAAAGGTATGCGTCAATAAAACAAGCAGTTTCGCATAATTTAATTTAGTATCCAGGATGATCCAGATAACTTTGTTTATTTGGCCTGCCCACCTCCCTTTAATCTTCTTTGCAGCTTCCATGGATAGATCCGATGGAATCCCCAATTCCCGCTCAAGCAGGAGTAACTGGATGAAAGCAGTTATGTCTCTGCCTGCGATCAGGATGTGCTTGACAGTCGGACCGACCCCACATCCTTCAACAATAGGCATAATTTGTGTTACACCACCACCGAATTCAACAACTGTGCCCGTAAGGGATGACTCTTTAGGCTTTCTTGCTCCCCAAGAAGTTACAAGAGCCAACATTGCCTAAAATATTAAATTGAGACATCGATAATCAGCATATGCCACACAACGACTTACTATTTCTGCACAAATGACAGTTTGAAGTCGAAAGGGACGTCGTCCTTACATGCGTGGCAATGTAGAGCCCAGGAATGTTGAAAGATTCGAGCATGGTCTCGGCCAAATATGCTCGATTTTCTAGTGTATTCAGGGGCCTTTATGCCTATAAAACCGAAAAATCGACAAGCACAGCAGTGAGTTTTTAGTAGCTCTCCCAACATGCTCAGACACTAAGTTTATGAGCATACCATTAGAAAGTGGTGATCCTCCGGATCGACACGCGAATTTTCGAAAATCATTTGCTCCATATAAAGCTGCATAAGATTCCGGTCTTCAATGCTACCACGCCGAATAGGCCACTGAGTGCAAAAGAACAAATCGGATGTCAAGTTTATGCAATGGAACCCTACAATCTTTGAGAAGAAGTGGTTTCCTTCGAGGCAAAGCCATTTTTACCCTCGTTGGCGATGGCCTTATCACCGACAAAGAAATTGAGATCATCCAGGCTAGTACCAAGGCGTTGTGCTTCACGTAATCCAACTCGCTTATCTTTCTTTATAGCAATGCAGGATGGGATTATGCACTGCGGTTGCTGGTTGCCAGCATAACCGATTTTAGATTAGCTGGAAAGTATTTAATAGTCTGCATGAGCAAAACGCAGAACAAAACCTTCTAGACCAAACATTTGAGTGCACAAAAGCTGAGCAACTTAACGCCTAAGAGCTAGAGATCTTTAAGGAAAGTATTAGGCGAAACCCGGACCACGGATAGATTCAAGTGGCATTAAATTGATCGATGATAGACAAACACATCTCAAGCGTTGGGATATCTTTCAATTGAAGTAATTACAACTTGTGGAAGGAAGCAGTAGCATAAAAATTAACACGTTCTATCACCTACAACCATAGCAGGTAGTCTATTTGGCATCTCCAGTGAGTTTGTGCAAGGCGCCGACGCCGGCACTCACCTAAACACAGAAGTGCATTACTTCGTCTGTACGCCCTGTTAAGATCACACTCGTCTCTTCATCTCTTGCAACTGCCTCAGATGACTAAACGACAATTCCTTGATTGTCAAGTCCTTTTTACAATACTCATGCATTGATGTTTCCTCAAGGTCATCCTAAAGTTAAGGTATGTTTACGTGCAGCATATAATTCGTTTTGCATTTGCGTGCAAAGCTCCTTAGGTGTTATGCATGCTCTTCGCAAGCACAGCATTCTCATTTGGCTTGCACCGCGACACCGCCAGCTAACTTTTATTTCAACACTTCCTCGTAGTCTACGAACCCGCGGATCACCCATCTTCGTACTGCTGCAATGGTGGTATTAGCCAGTTCATTCACTTAAGGGTACCGCGCAAAATAACGTCAGCATGACGACATTTCGGGTCACCTTGCGGAGTTGAAGGCCTCACAGATTCACTCAAGCTGCATGCAACCTTCCATCCTTTCCTGTAGTAAAAGTGGTTAAAGGTGTCTCGTCTTCATTTCGAAGCGCAACCCTTCCATCTCACATCTAGTCACCCAACCGCCCAATCACCTGCAAGCTGCTAACAAGTTTTGTTTCACTTCACTAAAAATTTTACGACATACTCAATAGTGTGAACGGAGCACCAAATTAAGACCGTGCTCTCAAGTGCACTCACCATCAGCGCCAATACACTGAGAAGCTACACTATAAATAAATTTCCACGCCTTCTGAAGTTTAACATGCCACAGTTGTCACATGGACACACGAGTAAGTTGTGGCCATCAGCGCCTTAACCCATGATAAATCATCTCCATTGCCAGTTCTTGTACTTGTTTATGATGCTTAACATTCTAGATTCGGTATATTTTGCTGAAGTGAGGAGGAAACGGGTTATACGGCAAATGGCTAGCCTTTCTCCCCTCATTCTTCACTCATGAGAGGCTTGGAAACTTTTACTTGACTACACACTCTGCTAGTACTTCCTTTAAAGCCATGTTCAGCGTTGAAATCTGCGAGGGAACCTTAGTGGACATAGATCAAACAGGTACACTAACTAATACAGGAGAAAACAGAAATTTAAGGGAGAAAAGTTGGACAATGGCAAAAAGTTAATGCCTTCAAGCAGGCCTTCCGATGAGTGAACTGCCCAAATTCAAATCAAATTTACCCAAAACATGACAAGGCAACACACGTAATAAAGTAGGACTTGTAAAAATTGGTAGAATTTGAGTGTCAGATGAAATACCCTCCAGCGCCTTGTTGGAACCATCTGGATTGCGGGCTAAACTTTGATTTGCTTATAGTGCATTTTAGTGCTCCTGTAAGTTCATTTATGATAAATCATCTCCATTGCCAGTTCTTGTACTTGTTTATGATGCTTAACATTCTAGATTCGGTATATTTTGCTGAAGTGAGGAGGAAACGGGTTATACGGCAAATGGCTAGCCTTTCTCCCCTCATTCTTCACTCATGAGAGGCTTGGAAACTTTTACTTGACTACACACTCTGCTAGTACTTCCTTTAAAGCCATGTTCAGCGTTGAAATCTGCGAGGGAACCTTAGTGGACATAGATCAAACAGGTACATTAACTAATACAGGAGAAAACAGAAATTTAAGGGAGAAAAGTTGGACAATGGCAAAAAGTTAATGCCTTCAAGCAGGCCTTCCGATGAGTGAACTGCCCAAATTCAAATCAAATTTACCCAAAACATGCCAAGGCAACACACGTAATAAAGTAGGACTTGTAAAAATTGGTAGAATTTGAGTGTCAGATGAAATACCCTCCAGCGCCTTGTTGGAACCATCTGGATTGCAGGCTAAACTTTGATGTGCTTATAGTGCATTTTAGTGCTCCTGTAAGTTCATTTATAGTCGGTTGGGAATGGACGAGGTGTGTACCCACGAGTATCTCTTTGAGCGCAATGGCATGTCACACCAGTGGCAAACTTAACAAAGCCGATTTGGCTAGACGCAGCATATGCCTAATTTAGAAGATTCTCGAATGACATATTCGGCATAGATGGGCGCTGAAAGAGTTTCGTTTTGCGCGTCACTTCGTTAACTGACTTAAAGCCTGTTTCATTGTTAAAAATGATCCTCGGCTTTGGTAATCTCGTTTTCAGTGTTATAAGCATTATTGATTTATTTTCAATAGTCGAAATCGTAAGCATAGGAAGATTTGGAACATTGTTGTTGATGGTAGTAGCGCACACAACGAAACGATGCCTTTGCTCTGACTTGTCGACGTCACGTGTAATACTGGTACTAAGCGATTAATCTTCCTGTGGATATCCTTTACATTTCCAATTTTCACATCCATGCATGCACACCAAACCATCAGAATTGCCGATTGATAGCTGCCACCGTCAACATATTTTAACCCGCCCTAATAGAAGGATTTGACATTTGAGGGAGAAACACACGTTTCACCTGCAACCCTAGCATATTTCAATGCTAAAAATGTGCTAGAATGTAGTAGCCATGCAGAATATGGTAGAGTGAAGTTATCCAATGGTAATATGCTCTACAATGTGAGGACAATTACCGAGACCACATCAACGTCTCAGGAAAAGCACGATGCGCAGTGTGTGACATGCTGATGTGAGTATGCAGGCGGGGTTTACGTCGCCAGGACAGTGTTGCGGTGCCATCCGGCACGTCGTCTTGTCAGACGAGCTACTAAACAATAAGTCAGGCTTAGTTGCGTGGGTAACATACGTATGTTTTAAGGTCGTGGATGCAGCAGGTAAGCTACAACACAGCCGCAGGGTTATTTGATTTGACACAACAGCCGAGCAGCATGCTGCTAGTTTTAAGAAAGTCGTATTTGAATGGATTCTGAGCCCAATCATAGCATATTCCCTACAAATTAATTTTCATGTGTTTGTTAAAGTGTTTTTAAGCTGAATTAATCTCTATTTGGATCTAAGCAGCATAATTGGATGAAACCAGATCTGCATCCAAAGCCCTTTAGTGCATGACCACTTTGCCTGAATATCCTTCATCTGGAATCCGCTAATCGACCCAATTCTGCTTTATTATGGTTCCCAGAATGTGCTGTATAAGGAAACCTATCACATGCTTTGGTCACAGCGTGATGCAAGAGTGACGTTTTATGATACCGCAATAGGTCTTTCACTAACACACCGGATCACTTCACGATCTGCTTCGCGTGCCTTCTCACATGCCCGATTTGGCACACGCATGCACTTGCAACGTCAGCATTATGCCACAAACGCGACGAAGCACTTCGAGCGTCTAACCAATAAAAGAGTGAGCACCTTTTGTAAATACACTCAAACTGCGCAATCAACAACACGAGATTATTTCTTGTCAAAATATAATTCCTTCTCAACCCTAGTTTTACTGACTTCTATTAATTTGAAGGTCATGCATAATGACATAAGGGGGTAAAAACACTTTCTTGGGCGTGTTGAAAGCATGATTCACACCGATTTATGCTTTGCTAGAATGAGAAGTTGAAGAGTTGATGTGTGAAGTTATGCATGCATGGTAAATATCCAAAAGTTTTGTCTCTAATTTGTTAATTCTATTCCTTTATATAATGATTCTACTAGCGCAACAGCGCAAGAGGAGCAAAAATTACCTTAGTCAATCAAGTAACAGGTCCTATGATGCAAGCATTTTGCATAAATCTCTCATTTGGTGCAATTGACTATTACTTTTGATTATTCTGAGGCAAGGTAGGCGGATTGTGAGGCGAAAATGAGCAGGAAGTGCATTGCGCTGAGTCAAAAGTGGGTGTTTGCCGTATCAACTAGTAAGGTGGTCTAAATTTGAGGAAAATGAAGGGTAGTACGAAGACAGGGGTGATTTGTAGGTGTGAGCACATCAAGGCGGCCAGAAATCCACTCGTGTTCAATCAGGTTGCTATGACGCAAAAATCGGTTTAAGAGAAGATGATTAAACCAGTCATCCTCGACCATCCTTGATTGATTAATCGCCCTTGAGGTTCTGGTAAGTCGGTGACATAAATCAGCTCAGCACTAGTCTAAATACACTGACTGCTCACTTCGCTATGCGGGTGTCCTGCCTCCAACATCGTCAATGGATTATCCCTCTCCTGTGATCCCTCCCGTGTCCCCGGCACCAGCCTGCGCGAGTGGCAACTACGAAGTACATCCGACGATTCGCATGCATGTGCTCATCAACGAGCAAACCAGTGACGTCAATAGTCAAGTGGTTCCTACGCGGTGCAAATGAGTAACAAAGATTTGTTTGCCTCCCACTCTACAAAGAAGACAAGCTGAGCAGTTTCTAGAGTACTTTACAAAGTGTATGCAGTTCGATAACGTTAATCCTCATACGGCAGCATCCGTCGCCACCGCTGTGGTCCAAGCTGCTGCCGAAACCACCATCACCATCACCAACAACAACAACAACAACACTAGTAACGATTGTGGCAGCCCAACTCGCAGGAAAAGACGGAGCGGCGTGACGCTACCTAGTAGCTCTTTTTCTCAGCGCTAGGTCTCAATTGTGGCAGCGCAACTTTTAAACCTACCTTAAGGTAACACGTACACATATACTTTGGCTTTAAGTGACTCGCGAAAAGATAAAGCAGAATTCTTGTTAAAGTTGTTGACAACACCCTAAATCTTTTGGCTTCTGCTGTTAAATTCATGCTTCTTTTTATCTTCAAAAAGGCAACTAGCGGTTTGTGTTACAAGAGACCATAAAACAAGCAAATGTTTAGGCCGGCTAGGTAGGTAATAGCATGCCCAATGAAATGGAACCATAGGGTGTTACATGGTTACCATATCTATTTTTTTCCTGTGATTAGTTTTGTAGTGTTGAAATTTCGTTGACTGCCTGCATTTAATGCAGCATCACACACTAGGTAGAAAGAAAGGGGCAATCTGAACCTACCGAATGACAGAGGAGGCTCTCAAAAGACTTAATGTGGCGGCTTCAACGACGTCATATGCTACATCCAACTTCAGTTTATCGCTGCAGTCGCACCGGAAGATAATGCAAATGTAAGCGCATTGCAACGAACCCAAATGTGCAAATGTCTTGAGCTAGAAGCATTTGTATATCAGGTCTCTACAATTTGTGCACCTCCAGAAAAAAAACTCTAGCTAACAGCACCATTTGCAGGCATTGCAAAGCAATTTTATGAGTTATCTAAAATATGGTACCCTGTTTTACATCTCGAGAATCTCACACTTGCAAAATTCTACTTTACTATGGCCTCTGACAACAAGATAATCAGAGAGTTGTCCACTATTTCTACTGGACGATTAAAGGGAAAGGGTAAGAAGTTAAACCTAACTACAAATGATATTTTACACTAATTTTTATCATATCGTCGATCACCCCTTTTCCTACTATCGTTTTGGAAACAAGATACTTGTTTGGAGACATCTTTATTGTATCTGATAACGCAAAGGGTCGATAGAGAGACTTACTTTGCGTCGGTGTAATCAGTCTTCTCGTTGAACAGGAAGCCTCTGACAACAAGATAATCAGAGAGTTGTCCACTATTTCTACTGGACGATTAAAGGGAAAGGGTAAGAAGTTAAACCTAACTACAAATGATATTTTACACTAATTTTTATCATATCGTCGATCACCCCTTTTCCTACTATCGTTTTGGAAACAAGATACTTGTTTGGAGACATCTTTATTGTATCTGATAACGCAAAGGGTCGATAGAGAGACTTACTTTGCGTCGGTGTAATCAGTCTTCTCGTTGAACAGGACATTTGGGCTGCAATTCTGCCTGTCGCTTCAAAGGACAACTAAAAGAAGCACAAGCTGAACATAATCTCTTCGCCTTTTGAGCACTGTCCTCCATGCTGCCCTTGTGCGCCCACTTAAACCATGCCGCCATGCGGAATTCTTACGTCTACTAGTGCATAGACTTCCTTCTCGTAACGATCAGCGGAGCACCTTCTTAGGGTCGTATCTTGATGCGGTGGACGATTATCGACTAGGCACGGAGTTATGTGTTGCGCACGACGTAGATTGCAGGCCGCAAGACGCAAAATGCACGAATACGGGCTGCCCGATTTCCTTTACACTGCACACAAATTTTGTGGTGGCTCATGCAGACTTTTAGAACTATTTCTCCGTAACCTGTCGAGCAGTGCCTGCTATGCTTTACGGTTAATTCAGCAGAGGTGCCCAAACGGGAGAATAAAGCTGCGATTGCCATTAACTCCATTTGGATTGAGCTCACCCGAATGCACGCCACAAGCACATCGTGATACAAGATTGATGAAGCGCCGACGATGCTGAACATGCAAGATGTCACGAGGAGCAGAAGAATCCCAGTAAAAATGGTCCGGATTCCACTCTTTCCAAACAGATGTATCGGAGTTGCAAACATCATAAGTCCTATGAATAGCATATTATTGGAAATACTGAAGCGTGTTTCATTTGTTAGCCCAAATAAACAAGGGTTAATTTGGTCAAGATTTCAACAACCACACCTAGCTGTTTCCTGTTTGTTTGTTGCTATGCCAGAGCTACTCCACGTCGTGCTGTGTGGGTTGAAGTGTGCAACTTGCGAATGACTGCTGCAGCGTCCACCCAACACCTAAATAACCAACCATGCATTCAAAGGATCAGTTAGTTCAATTGTTACGAAACGCATACCGTAATTGCGAGATATGCACCTAAATCGGACTAAACATTTGGCATAAATTTTGAGGTTCATCCAGTGACGCAGTGTCAATCGACTTACTGACAACACCACACACCGGGTCACCTCATGAAATCCTGGAAGAAAAGGATTTATCCTTAATGCCTCACCAGCCATAATGGGATTCAGCTGCCCACAAAATAAGCACACGGTCTTAAGAAACGAAAAACAATTTAGCAAGCTAATCTTTATTAATTATTGACAGCAAGGATTAGATAAAATAGTTTGATGCGTAGCGCTTTAAATTGATCTCAATTTGGCATAAATTTTGAGGTTCATCCAGTGACGCAGTGTCAATCGACTTACTGACAACACCACACACCGGGTCACCTCATGAAATCCTGGAAGAAAAGGATTTATCCTTAATGCCTCACCAGCCATAATGGGATTCAGCTGCCCACAAAATAAGCACACGGTCTTAAGAAACGAAAAACAATTTAGCAAGCTAATCTTTATTAATTATTGACAGCAAGGATTAGATAAAATAGTTTGATGCGTAGCGCTTTAAATTGATCTCTTATAATCTCAATTACAATCACTACTGTTTTTTCTATTTTTAGAGAACACTAGAAATTCCTCGTCGCACGCATCACGCCCAGAGAACTTATCTGTTTCTACTGATTTTAGAAACTGAATGTTTGCATGTATAGTATTACGTTACACTTTTAAATCATGACATTCATGTTGTCTCTTAAGTTATTTTAGAAATGGAAACTTGCAGCTAATGGGATAAAGGAAGTAAACGCCTACCACGTGCTCTATGCGTTGCGTTAAAAAGAGCTGCATTGAGAAAGGCTAATTTCAATGCTGAAAAACTCAGGCCACAGACAACACTGAGAGCAAAGGGTACGCAAAAAGCCATGATGGTGGCCAAAAGAAGACCAAGCACTCCATGGTTTGGCGGCAACATAATTGCAGTCTCCCATAGTGCTTGATCAAGCAGCATCCGCACTGCATGATCTGGATAAAAGTATTAAGTACGGTCATTCCCACACCCTCCCCACAGGCGGGTAGCGAAAGCCTTACTTGGCATATCAATGGCACTAACAGGTGACTAAATGCGCTGACTTACGAACTAAGCTAATGAGGCCATCGCTGAGGATTGTTGCATCAAATCCGCCGGCCAGTGCGTGCCCGAGTCCATGGTCCGGCCTGTTGTAGCACATCAGTAACTTGTAGAGGCTACCCATGTTTCCTACATAAAGCCCAAAATTGTGCATGCACATTAGCACTTAGCCACAAGTAATATTCTCTTCGTACTGCTTTGGAGTTAGGTAATAATGCATCCATTTGGGACTTCATAATGTAGCACAGTACATAAAAACGATGGTGAACAATTGGCCAAGTTGGGTAACTTGGGTTGCTAAACCCAATTACGTTGTGCTAAAAAAGAAAAAAATGATTGTAAATGACTTAAAATCATCAAGCAGCTTTTATTATGAGAACCTCTCTACTACAGCTGTGTTAAGTTGAGCATTTTTATGCTCTAACCGCAAAGGTCTCCGTACTTAGTTTAGGACGCAGGGTTTGAGCAAATCAGCAAGACTGTGAATCGCCTTAACAATGTAATTTAGCTATTGCCCAGTGTATTAGTGAAGAAGGTGCTGCATGTTGAGAAGACGGCCGTCAGTAAGCAATGATTGGTTTCAATTCAGCATTATTTTCATAGCCGTACCTGCATCACTGTGGCTCGTCTCTTGCAAATGATTTAAATCACTTCGCCTTTAAAATCTGGTTGATTCTTCCATAAGAGAAAACATACCAAGTGCTAAGGAGTTTGACAAATTTAGCACAGTGAGTATGAGAGCGGCACAAATGAGGAGGATACTAGTAAGAATGGCTCAGAGGATGGGACTGCAGCTTTGGCGTCGCGCTACCACCAGCAGGGCACCGATTTGAAATAAGACTAGCGATACGATGGTGGTCTTGCCCACATTCGTGGTCACAGTACTTAACACCATCGAACCCTCTGCCAAAGAGGAAAAAATAGCACCTATGCAAGTATTTCCGCACAACTGACTTATTTTCTTTGTCTCGAGCACAAAAATTACAGCAAGCATTTTTCACTTTTGGATTCCACCTTTAAAGCCATCCGAAATTTCAACGCACACAGGCCCATGTAATTCATGCATGCGTGAAGTGTCGTAGCAGATTTCTTTTTTTAAAAACATGAAATAATGTTTTACGATCGGTGTTGTGAGGCGAATCGAAACGCTCCAAGGAATATCTGACAAGTAAATTTGTACACGCCATTGCGTACTTCGGCTTGTCCTAGAGTTTAGTGACTGCATACTATACTACTAAAACTGTTAATTATAGACTAATTTTAATGGACCTTATGCTATACCTTGTCCTTTGACAAGTACATTACTGGCCTAAGCATTCAATCAAGACTTAATCTTTATCACAGAAAGGTCTGCTTATTTGTCTTGCTGGTGGCATTTTGTCAATACCTGATAATGTCATGCTTAACTCAAATCGCGGTTGCTTAACACGGATTCCCATTATTGTTCCTGCATTTGCGATGCTGCACGTGTTCGACAATAACCTAAATAAGCAGGCATTAGGCTTCTACCACAATCCTACAAATTGCAGCACACGCTGCCAATGAAACGTAAGCATTTGGATAGGATTTACTTACTAATGATGTTGACAGTGAGGGTGTAGAGACTGGTGAGTAGGCTAATGATGATGGTGAGAATGTGGGCAACCAGGCCGAAGCGATGGCCTACTAATTGGGCAATTGTTCGGGCTCCCGGTGCCTTGGTGCGGAATTCCAGGAGCAGTAACACGAAAATGGTATGCGTCAGCGCACTGTTTACTAACACGAATTTGCTGCCGGCGATGCCGTACTAGAACAACAAGTGTAAGATTACACCTTCGCTCTACCCATGGTAACAAAGCACTGTCTGTCAGCGTGGAATGCATGCGGTATGCGCACATGGTCAGTACATTTCAACAGGCAGTGTCAAATTGTACGAAATGCACTGGTGTGGTAAGCGTCATCTTCAAATACTAAATTGGATATCGGATGTTATTTATTATAAGGGGCTGATTTGTTTGTCATCTCAGCCCTGTGAAGTGACGCGTTGACAGACAAGGCTTAGCGCGAATTCGCATGATCAGTTTTTTGGGGTCCCGTCTTTTCCCAACGGCACTCATTTGCCAGCTGCCGATTCTCTTTGTGGCAGCGTAGTGTTTGGTAATAATTAGGCTTCACTATAAGACTTAGATGCTGCGCCCCCAAGATGAATGTTTGGTGTGAATTCCGTTGGTAAAAATTGGCATATTATTGCAAGTGTTATACGCATACGGTTCAGCTGTCGTAGAGTCGTGGCACCTGAATTGATGCGTTTGCATGCTCGATGCTGTGGCAGTAATTTTATCAAGACTAATTCGTCGACTAAGTGCATGAAACACATCTTGCTAGGTTATGAGCCAAATTATGACCATTGTATGACCAATCCCATTAGTCAACCGCTTTGCCACATTCTTTAGAATAGAACAGCTGAAGCTACGAAAATTAAGAACATGCACGTCTATAGTAACACGGCTCTTTCATTGTCTCGCCATGAGCAGCAAACACATTTGACGCGGCAACAGGATGCCTTTTATTTTAATGACAATTCCTACATGCCAGATGTTCCTTTCCTGGTCAGTGTACTATTCGAGTGTCAATTTAGGTGGTCAGTGATTGTGGATTATCTTAAAATGCAAGCTAAAGCAAATGAATTGATAGAGTCTGGTTTCAAATATACAAAATATTAAGAAAACATGGCGTCCTACCAATTCTGCATTTCGCACCGCCTCTAGAATTGACGTAGGCCATGTAATTTGCACCATGAAGAAAGCGATGACATTACCAAGACTATGAGATCTGACGGAAGTGCTCAGAAATCCCCTTCGCTCCTCCATCTAAAAATAAATTAAGCAGTCGAATTATTTTGTAAGAAATCAAAGCAGATGCTTAGGAGTGTGCGCAGTACTGCTGGGGAAATGAGGTATGAAAAGAACTTTCCTTACTTAAAAAAAGAGCGCACATTAAGACTCCGAGACCGAACCAATAATCAGTATTTCCTTGTAATCGTGACGGCAGCTCTACTTTTATAGTCGTACCTCCATGCACACCTATCGGGCACAGATGCCAAATGTCATGATCACTCCACTTGCAGCAGCTTGTAACCGCGAAAAGAGAACAGTGAATGCATGCTAAAGCCAATTGCAGAACTGCAAGCGCACTTTGACCTAGCTACACCAAATCTCATCTGTTGACCGTATTTATGCGCAAATGCTCCACAGCAGAAATGAATGCTGTTATCAACAAATGTTTGTGAAGCATGTCATGATTGGATCTAGTAATATCTGGTCGTGTGGCAAGAGTTTGCTCAATGACTTCTTTTAATGGCCATAGTCCAATGCGCTGAAGGCTAAACAATAAAACTGAAATGGACCATCTCCAAGAAGAGAAAATATGGCAGGACCGATCTAAACGTAGAAGAAAAGATTAAACTCTAATTCAAAGTGACTAAACTTGGAAGAAAAGTAATAATTTAGTAGCTATTATCTGCTATTTCCTAATGACACACAAACAAATACAATTACAACCCCCGGGACCTTACAGTCTTGCGCTTTCTGGGGCAAAGAGTGTAGAGGATGTCAGCAGTTACGGCTACGAGAACGACGGCACATGTAAGCTCGGCCACATCTCTAGTATTCAATGCCTTACCTATTCTTGTGCGAAACATCTTCTGCAGGTTCTGACACGCCTGGTTAGCCAGTGAAGGCACCCGTCGACTGACATTTAGCGAAAACCCTGGTCTTGGTGTTACGTGTACATATTCCTGAAACTCAATGTCTTCCATGCTATACGCCTCAACCTAAATGAGTATTGCCCTGAAAAATGGAATACTCGCTAGAAAGCTTTAAAGATTTCAACGGCTCACTATTGGAATCTGGGCGTTAGCAGCTCGGAAGTGATTGGCACAACTTAAACAGGCAAGTGGATAGGGTAGGTGTGCATTTACTTGGCGAACACGAAACCTAATTTCCAAGGATTTGTCGGACTCTATGTGCCATCAAAATCTATTTAATTCAGCCGTAGAATCTCAGGTAGATTAAGGAGGCTGCAAACAGTAAGCATCTATAAAATAAGCCTAGGCATTACTCGGTGGGGAATGAATTGCGATCGCACTTGAGGTGGTGTACATAGAAAAGCACCGAAAATGTGGGGCCAGTAATAAGTGATTTCGATTATTATGTCATGTGGATGAAGGTCATCAGTAACGTCTCTCTCGAAATAACCAAACTACCTATTCATAAATGCATCTGTGTTGTAGCGAATTCAATTAACTCTACTGAGGGTTTGTAAATTTGTGTTTGGCTATAGTTTCAGCTTTAAGAACGGCTTATTGGCTGTGAGAAATTGTGGGAACAGCTTGCGCTTTTGTAAATAAAAAAATGTATAGGTATATAGCCTAATCACCAAAACTTTTGCACGCATATCCCGATGCTCGTTGTAGTTGCAGAACTGCGCATGTTGTAGCAAGATCGAATAGTTGTATTTTAGTGCTTGTGCCTACGCACATATTATGTATCATGAAATTATTTTGGTGCCAATATGTGTAAATACGTGCCCGTGTGGACGTTTCGTTGTCACATACATGCATATGCAACTGATTTTACTGTTTCAAAATGCCTGTAACGTTGCACAATTCCTGTCATCCCATCATATTTTTTGCGAGCTGACAAGAAGTCAATCCATCATACGCACAGATATCGATTTGCAAAAGCAGTTTCAGCCACTCCTAGTTCTTTAGTTTTGAGGCTTGTTTCTGTGTGTACTACAATATTTGCAATTTGAATTTTATTTCTCCGCTTTTAAAGTAGAACATCCAAACGTTGCATTGTACCTCGACATTTCCCTGAATCTGCTTCACGCAGCACAGGTATCTAAGCAGTTTTAGAGTTACTAGATGCAGCCGCTTAGGTGCCTACCTGCATCTCACATTTGAAATAAAGTGGTTGTGATGAGCATGCGGTCATGTTCGCCAAGTAAATGTACCATTTTCCTGTCCATTTACTTGCTTAAGTCGCACCACTCAATCTCAATTCGTTAAGGCCCAGATTCCAATGCAAGGACAATAAATACTTTCATAGTCCTTTGTTTATTTTCCTTTTAATCGAAAAACAATTCATTCACGTTGACGTATAGAAAATAAAAAAATAAATTTGAGTGGGTTTCACACGTGTGACCAAAATCAGAGATGGGCCAGTGTTTAACACTACCGTTCGTCCACTGGCAGTCAGAGCCTACAGTTGCTCCACTCTTTGCATGTGAAATTTGCGTGTTTTTCTTCAATTTGAAGACTATAACTAAATTTTAGCTAAAAATCTTTTTTATCGACAGTGTGGCAGAAGCAAATAGGCAGGTAAGAACCTCTCTTGGCAAACACGATTGCTGTTGCTGCACACGCTAATCAAAACAGACCAAACATTGTGTTGGCGTTTTTAGATGAGATGTCCAGTATGGTTCATTGAGCAGAGCATAAACCCTCAATTATTCGCAAGTCGTTTTGCTAACCCCTCTTGATCATCTTCATTGCATAGTTACATTAGTAGCGGTGCAAAACTGGGAGAGAGAAGAAGGCAAAATATTCGTGGTTGCAAGGGAGTGTGATTAAAATGTTTACAGAAACCGGAAATTTAAAACTGAAACACCTTATCTTTACTGACTTAAGATAAGTCATGTTACTCACTCCATTCCATCGCTCTACAATCCTACCAAGTGCAGAAATGAGGTGTGAGGTAATTCAGCTCAAAGCGTTTGATTTTTATCTCACCTCTGTGTGCTTCTGTACACTTAGGTGCCACTACCGCTTCATCTTGCTTTTCTTACATCTAATTGCTTTAAATATTAATGCGTTTATGATATTGCCTTATAATTACCTAGCATATTTTCTCTTAAAAAAACAAAAGCAGTAGAGCTGGTTTGCAGGAAAGAAGGTAGTGTAGAACAAAATATGCACTGGTGGATGATTACGTGACATTATGAGTGTCACTAAAGTAAAGAGCACCCGGTTGCTGAAGCAGCTCGAAATAAGTTTAAGCTCACCTATTGAAAACAATTCCATTCGTGCGTATTATAATTGTTCTAATTGAGTGAACACCATCAGCCATTTTGCACATTTACTTTCAAGGCCCCATGAATGTTGTTGCAAGTGCGTTGTATTTGAAAGAATGGCAGAGGTTTTGTGGACAACGTCACAAGCTAAGAAAATAGCATAGCAGCAAAGCTTTTGCATTCCATATGAGAGAAACACCAAGCCGACTCAGAAACGGACCCTAATAAATCACTAAACCTGCTTAAACAGTGATCAATTCGATTACAGACGGCATACGTCGGCATTCCGGAATATCAGCCAGTAGGAGCGGATGTTTCATTTCAGAATAGCCTAGATACTTACTTGATTTGGATCCCTTCCTTTTGCTTCCGTCTGCACGCAATTAGTGGCAATGCATTTTTCACTTAGCGTTTATCAAATGTATTTTGTGTTTTGAAATGGCTGAGTTGCAGCATATTTAAAGGGAATTGAATTTTTGGTTACAATGAGGCGAAGGTGAAGTGTAGATCAGCCGGTTGCATGGCTGACAATTAGTATACCCATTGCCCACTTCCTATATCGTATTGTCACTTATTTCAAATGGCACTCAAATCTTTTATTAATTTAACAGTGTTAGTACTTTTCCTTATCTGCAGCTGCAATTGCGCAGCGCATGTCGCCAGTTTCGCACTGTCTGTGTGCGTGCGCAGTGCCAAGGCAATTCTCATTGCGTATAGATGCTAAGCAGAACTTCAAAGTAACTGAAAGAAGAGGCACCGACGTGTTGTTCGAGCGATCAACGCGACAAAGTAAAAAGCTTATCTATGTAGTGGCAGCAAATACGTCCCTATACAATTGCGCAGACATTTAATGCAAGTACACAATGCAGAGATGGTTACAAGGACATACTTTCCTCATCGTTCGTTAGCTCTCGATCGAAGTTTGCTAAATGCGATTGTGCGTTTTTTTAAGTGGCTCTAATTTGCGCGTCCAATTATGTCATCTTTCTCTAATCCTTCTTAAACGACCTAAGATACAGATCTATCATAAACCACGCAAAAACTTGTCGGTGGGCTAGTTAACTCGTTGGCTAGCGCTTTCAGTAGGTCGCTATTTTTCAGGTTTGCCGATTTAATATTATTCATTTACAATCTATTTTAGACCTCACCTCATAGATTTTACCCTTTTCTTCAGCCATCTTCAATCCGGGTCAATGAGAAAGGATGGAGCGAAGGTTTCATGGATGTTTGGTCTTGCAGATTAAGAAATCACTACGAAGAGAGATAACAAAGGATTACTTAGGAAAGATGCAGTGCTACTAAGGGCGTCGAGGAAGATGGAGACAAAGTTCGGCACGGATTTGAGCAGCGAAAACTCATCGCTATTAAGTCCATTCCTGCTGACCACGATGAAGCCACATTAGCATTTTAAGCACGCCTTTTTTCTTCTTACCACAATGCCACTCTGTGCTCACATGCAAACCTATCTCATCTCACCCTCTCCTCCTCTGCATTCTGTTTTATTCCCTACCCAGTAGCAAGTGCAATGAGTTTGACAGAGCATTCGAACAAAATATTCTTCGATACATAACAGATAAGAGTCCAATTAGACTTAACCTACAGTAAATGCCATAAAACATTTTGAATTAAATACACTTGATCAAAAAGTTACGTGCATTTTAAGTCAATGCTGCCTAACGAAGTGACTTACGGTTGAACTTAGGTTTTCAAGTTTCGTGCATGAACATTAAGAAGAAAGTCATTTGACTAAAATACAATTTTATTTGATCACTTCTACCCTTTGGTATGCACATGCAGATTTGTAGCGGTTAATAGTGTCACGATATTACCAAATTTTGGCCAAGGATGAATGATCAAATACTTACTTATGCCTTATGTGCTTCATTTTTAAGCAGTGGCCTAATAAATCCATGGGTTTGCAACTGGAGAGAGATTGAGCTACTCCGGACCAGAACCTATGTAAGACTTCCAATTCTTGCTCTGTGGGAAAGGTGTTGCTAGCTTTGGTAAAAATGTAAATGCGTCACTGCCTGCCTGCACCGGTAAATGGATATGAAAGCTCCACTAATCTACACTGCCCTGCACCAGGCCTCATTGTATTACCCCATTTCATCATCAAAATCGCTTCCCTGCTCTTTTAGCGGAAGCAAAAACCCGCTATCAGACCTTCTTTTCCTGCTTTCTTTATGGAAAGGCATGCTATTGAGGCAATTAGAGACAACAAAAAGAAACATGTAAAGGCTTCTTTCCATAACATACCTGCCTGAGGAGATCGTGTTTAGGAATCATGGTGTCTGAACCTAGAACAGCGTAGTGTAGCTTGGCACGCTAATTAAGTGGCAAACAGCTTGAATAACTAAGCGATCTGTCGCTAAGCTAAGACCAATCAGTTATTTCCTCTTTATGGGTGATGTTATTATCACCAATATTTTTGCTAACTTCATCAGAAACATGAAGGCAAGAACCGCAGTAACATCCAAACAAATGGCGGCAGGTGGAGACAAGCAGTACTGCTCTTTATAAATAACTAACACCAAAACCACAACCACAACACTCTTCTCTAACCATGAAATAAAATATCACAAATTACTGTATTAACGGTGGATGATTGGTTTTCTAATAATCATGACTATCATTTGCCAGTTCATTTCAACAGCAATTTGCATATGTCAGTACAGCTAGATTGACTAGAATTTGAGCATTGATAACTCACTTCGCACGGTGTATTCACTGTCGTGCCATAGCGGCACTCCTTTAAGAGGATAAAAACTTTTTTGTCTGGAGAGACTAAAAACGCATCTTAAATCTGGAACAGTTCTGATTAAATGTACTGGAATATACATTCTGCTTCTTTATGTTCCCTACAGGGTGAATGCTTCATTAATTTGCATGAATTGAGCATTAACTGGGGGAGCAATAGACTACCTACAAAAGCCTTCCATGGTTTGCGTTCGAGCAAAAATGCACTGCACAGCCGCTAATTGCAATTTACTCCTTTTTTGCTCGAAACAATCTTGCATGAGATAAAAACATTAAATTGAATGCAGTTTTTTCATCCTCGACTAATTATTACTACCCCATCCCTAATGCCAGTTGGTCAGGTCTGATGCGATATTAGAGAAGTAATCCCAACATAGGAAACACTAAGTCCCCGCAAATAGATTGCTGCATTATTGAGAAGATGAGGTCCCTCTCAAGAACTGCTCTTTATAAATAACTAACACCAAAACCACAACCACAACACTCTTCTCTAACCATGAAATAAAATATCACAAATTACTGTATTAACGGTGGATGATTGGTTTTCTAATAATCATGACTATCATTTGCCAGTTCATTTCAACAGCAATTTGCATATGTCAGTACAGCTAGATTGACTAGAATTTGAGCATTGATAACTCACTTCGCACGGTGTATTCACTGTCGTGCCATAGCGGCACTCCTTTAAGAGGATAAAAACTTTTTTGTCTGGAGAGACTAAAAACGCATCTTAAATCTGGAACAGTTCTGATTAAATGTACTGGAATATACATTCTGCTTCTTTATGTTCCCTACAGGGTGAATGCTTCATTAATTTGCATGAATTGAGCATTAACTGGGGGAGCAATAGACTACCTACAAAAGCCTTCCATGGTTTGCGTTCGAGCAAAAATGCACTGCACAGCCGCTAATTGCAATTTACTCCTTTTTTGCTCGAAACAATCTTGCATGAGATAAAAACATTAAATTGAATGCAGTTTTTTCATCCTCGACTAATTATTACTACCCCATCCCTAATGCCAGTTGGTCAGGTCTGATGCGATATTAGAGAAGTAATCCCAACATAGGAAACACTAAGTCCCCGCAAATAGATTGCTGCATTATTGAGAAGATGAGGTCCCTCTCAAGCTGCCAATCTACCGAGGGCTAAATGCGGGCTTAAGCTTAAAATCGCTAAAGTAGAATTTGCCGTTTGATTTTGCGTGCCGTATTTTAGGCATGTCGACCGCTTATGAGTAAAAAGGAAATGTAGCATTGTCAAGTTTGTGAGCAAATAGGAACTCATATAATGCACCCAGATATGTGCCGACAGAAAGTTGGATATTTTGGACAGTAACGAACAAACCTGCGGCCACCAGATCGTCACCTGATACAGTTTAATTGATTAGTCAGCCCAAATCATTTGTCCAGCTATGCCTCGGGCTCCTAACATGAGGCGGGCTGTCATTATTGTCAATTGTCGGAGATCCACTAAGGTGCCAGAATCCACGAAAGGAATTTGTATTTTGGATAGGATATGTTAAAACACGCCCAAATATCCTTTTATACATCCGTGTATGGTGACAATGAATATGTAAAATGTGATGCGCTTAACACCGCAAGTTATTACAATATCTAGTTCAGTTCCATGGCGTCGTAAGCAACGTATAAGGACTGAATGCCTATAAACGCAATGAGCCACCCAGTAAGCTGCCAAGACCTGCAGTATATTAAGTATTGATTGCAAAATCACGAATAGCGTGATGAGTCAGGCCAAACAGTTGATTCGGTAGCAAATGTAGGGCATCAGCTGCTCTGTTATAGTAACAGCCGAATTGCCCAATTAATGTCAACTTTGTCCCATATGGGCACTATCATCAATTGCACAGTACTTGCTGAATGAAGAGCATTATTTTTCATATCTTGCATTAGGCCCTAATAATTTTTTGCCCATTCAGTACCTGTGGGTAGCCAGCACGTTGTTGTGGATTTTATAAAGAGAAAGCCTAATAAATTTGGGCATAGGCTTCATTGACTCTATCCATCAGATAAGTCTACAAAGAACCCAGACTGGAAGGTATGGGGGGAGGCAAGAACAGAAAGTATAATAAAGGAATGAGACAAAGGGCTTCAAAATTCTAGATTTACCCATGGAAAGCGAAAAGATTGTTTTGCAGTTGCTTGGTTAGCGTACCCAGCACCACTGATGGTTGCAAACATTTCAGTTAGGTCCGCAGTACTTTAGGCAATACATCCAAAATCATTATAAAGCCACATTGTAAATTCATGTCGCAGTATAGGATAGCAAGTCAAAGCATTATGCCAAAGACCGAGTGATACGGTTAAGACAATTAATTGCTTCCACCTGTTTTCAATTATACATCATAAAAACAAGTTTTACATTGCATTAATCCATAAAAGACCACGAACAGGTATTTGGTATCACCTAAGCATAATCTAGCCCAACACATGAACCCCATTTTGGCCCAAGCTACAATTTAATCTAGTCCTATCGCATAGCCACACCAAGTAAATATAATATGTACAAATCTCTGTCAGCTCTCTTTTGCGCACACTGGCTAGGAGTGAAAGGGAAGGCGTCGATTCGATTTTCTTGTTCGCCCTGTTAATCACAGATAAGGCGGGTCATGGATTAAGACGCGCTGTCATGGGAGTGGTTAGCCTAAAACTAAAACGCAGGTACCACCATTCTGTGGCACTGTTGATCAGAACTTTGCAGTAAGAACGAGTATGTGGTGCATTGAATTAGGAGGACATGTCATGTGCAGGAGTGTGTGAGTCCATGTAAGCTTACGTCATTCCTTGTCATTGGACAAGGGGAAAGCGTCTGGGGCATCGTGATTAAACGACACGAAACGGACCAATGCGTTAACACCATTTTAGGGTCACTTAAACACCCCCTCCCTCCCCTTCTAAACGGAGAGGGTTTAAGCCTCGTCACCACTGCTCACGGTCAATCCAACTTGGCATTGATTGATATTGGTGGGTTTCTGCAAACGTAATAAATTTCGCATACTTCTTTATCTTTATCGCCTCTTATTTATTGCTCTCCTTGTGTTCTTCGTCATCACGTTGCCTTCAACTAATTTGGTGTCATTAACTTCGAATATGCAAATTGCTCGATGTGGAGGATTTGGTGAGTGCCTGCAATGCTATTCCCAACTGGCGATGGATACTGTCAAGTCGGCAATCAAATCAGGCAATGACTCGTCATATCAGCAACTGGAAGTGGCTTGGCAAGCATCTCTGTTGCCTCCTCTTTTCTCAAACCTGCCCAACTGTCGATGGTAACTTGCTTCTTGCTATCGAATCTTTTGAAGGAAACGAACTTGTTTCCACAGTACTCGTCTCAGTCAAATCCTTCTTCTTGTCGACGGCTTATCAATTGCTGCCTCACATTCACCGCTAACACATTTTCCTTCTTCGCGCTCTACAAGCAGGATAACTACTATCCCATTTTTCACACCACAGACCTCCGTGAATTTCAGAGGTGTGGTTCTCATCGTTTCGATGTAATTAATATTCTGAATTATAACTATACTACCCATGAGAATGAATATGATCGCATAATATATTCCGATGACTTCGAGCAAAGAAAATTTAAAGGTAATATCTTGAACTACGCCTGCTACGAATTCTTAATGGGTCCAGATTTTCGTCCCAGGCATCAACTACTGCACCTCTTGGATGCCATCAAGCCGCATCAAATATTAATCATAGCCATCTTCCCAAGGAGTGAGGATAATCCAATAAATGAAATGCATATCTTTGCAAGTTTCAACAACTTTGTGGATTGCCCACTTGCAACTAATGCGGTGAATTGGCGATTGTGTTGTGTCAAGCTGCTGGGTACCGGAGAGGTCAACCTGGAGGAGTGGATGCAATTCGTCAATTACGACTTCCATTTTAAGGGCATTGACAGTAGACGCAAGGAAGGAGGCACTTCATCCAAGTATCAAACTCTTAGAAGGCCTTCGCTTTTCTTGTAAATGCGCGCTTAAATTCATTCCTGTTGCCCTGGGTCACCGTACTTTTCCTTTCTCAGCAATATTAGTGGCTCCTAAAACGACTTGCTTGGGTTTATTTGCTCCAAGTCATTCGTTGCAAAACTTTTAATCACCCTTGTGCCAAATAATTTACTTTGGTAGCTTAGGCATCACGAGTGGTTGAGGTGGACTCCAAAAGCTTACAGTTTGCTTGAAGAGGCGAAAGGCAGAATTTCGGAGATTGTGGTTGGAGTGTAATCCTACCTTTTCATACACGCCACAGATTCACGCACGGCGGTTTGGCGTTTTAAAATCAAGTGCAGATTAGCAGACGGAAGCTAATTGTACACGTTTTGGATGGTGCGCTAAAATAGCGAGGATCAAAATTTCAGCAAATCACATTAATCTGGCTGGTCTTTCGTTGCCGTAACATCTTCTACATCATTTCCCTCCATTTTCCCTTATTTGGCAATTATGCATTTGCTCTTGCGAATTAGGGCGACAGCATTTTGAACACTCGAAACAGTAGCAGCGCGGTGAGATAAGCAGCGCAAGCACAGTGATCTCCTCGAACTGCCATTGCAAATAGGCTTAATGTGTTATTAACCTGCTGTGGAAAATTCAAACTAGGTATACAGAAAAATTAGCTTTGCATAAATATTTTCACTTTGCAACGCAAGCTGGATCATAATAAACTTTAATAAGGTGCGCATTGAACACTTTGTTTTGCAACCGCAAACGCTGATAATTTTGCCGTAGAACATTGTCTCCATTCCTTCACAACGTCGTCAATATATAATTTGCCCTGCCAACTAGTGTCCATCTGTCCTCATGCCGCTGCGCGTGGAAGTATTAGTGACGACTCCTAACATGCGTTTTTATACAATTTTGCCTTTGACTTCTAAACCCAACTCAGGGCTAAAACATGGGGCGCATATTGCCCAACCAAGAAGAAAAGCAGAACGCTATTACTCAGTTTCTCCTTTTGAGCATTAAGGGTCCACCAAAAACAACGTTTTTACTCTGTTTAGTGAGTCACCCGAATTCATTTCTACTTTGAATGGCTTCTTCGTTTTCGTATTTGCCTGTGATCGACGCGGCACACTGACTCAGATATCCCGACCTCGGCCTTTCATACGTTTGCTGAAGGGGAATAATTTTCCAGACCTCAAACACTGTACAACGCGATGTGACATCGTCTTCATGTCACAATCCCACAGCTCTAAGAATGGGTTACTAGGGACGCCAAAATCTTTTTTGTTGTAAAGCCGTGCAAATTCTCTTGGCTACGTTGCTGCCATAAAGATGGGAAATAAGTAATGCGTTAAGAAAATTTAAACAGATGGTTTGTACTGCATTAGAAGGTTGTCTAATTTTCAGATCTGACAAATAGCGCCAAAAGCGAAAAGAAAGATTACAAAGTCATCTGTGTGTGGAGCAACACCAGTCGTAATTGAAACAAAGCATCATTGGTAAAACAGAATTAGACCTTTTCACTACTGCAGTGCCTATACACACTCGTTTCACAGTTATTCCTCTGTGATTGTGGTGAAGTGTCCATGTTAAGGCAGAGAAGATAGGCGGGATCTAACAGAGGTCAGTCCCAATCGTTTTCCATACCAATAGTTTGCAAAGTCACCAACCTTTAAATGACTTTGCACGCCTCTTGGACCTTAGGTTAGAAACAGCTTTCTCTATTCATCCAACCACCGAACCCACCTGCCCACTTGCTCGTCGAACCCACATACATGTTGTGCCAATTATATTCGGTCTGACGTTTGTATTTTGTTCATCGCAAATCTAAGCAAACGATTGCGCGTTCGCTTCCTCCTATGTCCTTCTGCTCACTCGTAATTCGCTGGCATCAGTATTCTGCACGGATATTGAGGTGCTAGACTGAGAATTTAATGCATTAGAGGCAGCGCGGATCAATGCGACCACGTTACTTCTTCTAAGGTCCCATCATTCTCGTTTGACAGCTGTGGGTGGTATACAGTGTGGAGGGCATTGTTATGCCTTTCCATATGCAACACCCACACAATTATGTTTGGCGCCAAATCGGTTGGGGTGCGTTTGTTTGCACAAGCTGTGTGTAACCTGGCAATGAATTATTTGTAACTGAGGAGGCTTTTGGCAGAGTCAATGCGTTCCGCCTTGAGCTGCAGAGCATGTTTCAAATTTGGATATAATTGCTGGAATGTTGAGAGGCGAAAATTGCGACCCCACTTCCACGTGAGCCTAGTCATCAATAGACACGGGTAGAAGTCTTTGCTAACAGTCACTTTGTTCTTCGTTGTATCGAAGAGCTTCAGAGGGGGAGAAAGGCATGAAGGGTGTAGGTGGCCGAGGCGCCTGTCGACACAGAAACAGTGACGCGTGACGGTAAAGGAAGGCCATGCTAAATCATCCACCTTCAACTTAGAATAATGTTACAGCATTAGGAAAGTGTGACACCGTAGCTAGCGCAAATATCGGATAACTGAAATGTGGAAAAAGGGAAGAATGGTTGTGGCGTAATAAACAAAGAAATGAGCCGACATGTGTTGAGACAACCAAGGCATGCCATTTTCGATGGACGACAAAGGCTACTTACAATGTACCCCAGGGATGGATTTGACTGACTTACCTTCGACGCATAATCACTGTGTCTTTTCGTGTTGCCTAGTTTTATTTAAGCTTTCTTTCCACAACTTTGACAACTTGAATGCGTGAGTTCCTAGTGCCATTTGTTGCTTTTTCATCATGAATTGCACAAATTGGGCCAGACGTGGCTCATAATCAACAACAATGATGATGGTCCTCTTCGATTGTCTGCACGAATGTCTTTTGAATGAGGAAACCGTGTTCTTAAAAGAACTGTTGCGCTAAATGCCACTGTCATGGCTGGTCTAGCTGCAGAGATGGTTCATGGCGATGGAATGATTTTCCATTTAATATAAAGAGAGATTACGGCACAAAGTGTGTGGCCTTTATTCCATCGTGTCACTGTAGTTTCGTATATTCCAATTGCAATCGTTTCAGTGCATAAGACCAAGTTAATCTATGCCAAAACATGAGGTGAATGTAGAAATGCTGTGAGGTCCTTGCATTGGAGACGTTCCATCAACAAAATCTAAGGCGTATTTGCCGACACTACTCGCTCATTGCCATCTAACTATTTTGTCTAATGCCAGTTTCTCTAACCTCCGCGTATAAGACATCATTTAATGGCTTAAAACTCCGACGGCGTGGGATGACGCCTCAACGGTGGTGCCCAAGACTAACCTACTCTTTACTCCTTTAAGCATAACGTGTGCCTTCTAAACCCTTCTCTGGATAAAATGGTTTTTTAAGCCATCACGGAAGGCAGTTTAACACGAGATCGACAGAACGTTTCGCATTGTGTAAAATTGGTAAGCCAGTGCTAATTGTTGCAAAAGCCATCAAACTAACCTGAAGAGAAAGGAACAATGCATCTCAAGAAGAGGGGTGCATTTGAGGTGGTAGTTGCAGCGAAAGGCAGCATTTGTCGGAAGTGTTGATGCTCTTAAAATGCAAGTCGTAATGAACAAATTATGACGGCCCGTTCAAATTAAGGTGTTCGTCTGCAGGCCTTTGATACCCCGCGGGCGCCCTCTCAAGTTTCATTATGCATCCACAGCAGATGTGGTGAGTACTAAAAACCTCAACTGTTATCATATAGCAATCAATTGATGCAACTTACAGTATACGGAGCACATCTCAGCAAAATGGAGGAGTAAAATGTGCTCTAAGTTTCGCAGAAATAGGGTTGTTCAAACAATGTGGAGACACAAAGTAGGTTTGAATGGGGCAAGAAAGAGCAGTTCATGGTTTGTCTGAGAAAGAATTAATCAAACCGGTTTAAAAGTTGGAAGTTATGTTGTGTCCAAGCATTTTCTTTGGAAGGCAATCGACTTGTCAAAATCAATCTCCAGTTAGAGATGGCGTCACAACCCTTTGCGATGTCCTCCATTTGAAGGAAATCGAATATTCTAAGCACCACTTTTAGTGGAAGGCCAGCGATTCGAAGTTTTCTAAAGTGCTAGCAAAGTATGCTAACGTTGGTGACACGAAAATGGGATGTCGACAATGGACCCTAAAGTTTACAAGCAAGGGAATAAGTGGGAAGAGGTGAAGAAAGGAAGAAAGAAAAAAATCAATGGGAGCTACTGACACCCACCATTTTCGAAATGTGATAGAGTTGATTGACTGCGTGATAGGGACGACGAGGTTTGAATGCTCACGCCATGGAAGGGTGAAGAGGGAAGGAAAATGGGGAGACTAAGTTGACCTCGCAATGACGTCAACACATTGGATCGTTTCGAGATATCAGATGTGACTGTCACGCGACCACCTCATCTGGACAGATTTTTTCCAGTCGTTTAACGATAAGAAAGGAAGTAAACAAAGCTGGCGCAGTGGAAATAATATGAATGTTTGCTAGTGCGATAACAGGCTACAGAAGTAGTGTATGGGCCTCAAATGAAGGCGGAAGAGATTTATTTTTCTGCAAGCAGTTGACAATCAACGCAACGTTGCTGTGATGCTGCTAGAAAAGACGACAGATCTTTTGACATCGATAGAAGACATCGGCAGTTAAACACGGTTCTTGCCCAATATTGTTTGTTTTCATTGCATGCTACAATTAATCATTTTTAAATTGAACTAAAAACAGAGGTTCAGCGACAATTTTTAAGCACAATATTGTGTACAATTTTAAAAGTGATAATGATTGAATGACTTGCGGTACATTATTGGTCAACTTAATTGCAGGTGGGCAGTTTCATGGTCTACTCTCCATTTTCTTTTGTAAAAAGTTGTGCTTGTCCTGATACAGGCAAGCGGACATTGCGTAAGTGACCTATGCCCGCTGGATTAAAGCCCTTTGAAAGTTAAATTCTCCAATACATCAAATACATCTATTGTTGTTTACTCAACTGGCGAGCTCTCACAAGCTGCATTGCTCAGCCCCTCACCACTGAACAGTGAGCGTATTCATAGATTCCTGTCAATTGAGGCGCGACCTGCTTGCACCGCATTTCCTACCTTAATGCCATGATAACGTTGCCTTTGTGCATGTCGTTTTTGAATCTCTTGACATGTTCACCTACGCACTTTGTAAAGGCAAATAGGGAAGGATAGTGGGGAAGGCTGAACCACCTCCAATTTAGATCAATCTTAGTGTGCTAATGATCATGTTTATTGCTGTTGTAGTGGTAAAGACAAAAACCCAGACTTGTGAGCCAGGTAGGAACTTCAAACTCAGTACAAAGATAAACCAATAATAAGCAGATTTCTTTCTTTGTGCAACAAATATTCGATGGTAATGAATTTTTGGGGGTTGAACTTTGCTTTCTTGTTGGGAATTTTTCAAGCCTAATTTACATTTCTTTCCCGTTCGCATCCTCCAAATGAATTTAAGCGGATTAACTATACCTTCTGGTGTAGATTGGTTGTTTTTTAAATCTCGTTTGCATTCGCTAGCGACGCACTGTGCATTAATGCCTCAGTTTTGTCACAAACGCTCTATTGCTGAGTAAATAAGGAAGAGTATATTATTGCAGTTAAAAAATTCTAATTTGCAGAACAGCTATGGCAACCATTACACATGTGCCAAAGCTTATAACGGAGCTGTTTTCTGCACTTGTACAGGTGTACCAAGCATGTGGGCGCGCATAAGGTGTACTCGCACTTGAGAGACAAACCACCTATCCACCGCCGTGTGGGTGTGTAGTCAAATGGAACCATATAAATAGGTGGGCGTGATAACTATCAATAAACTCTATCGTTATATCATTGCTTAAATGGTGCTAATGCTGGCACAACTTCGACATAGGACCAAAACTGCATTTAGGATCATTGCTGTGCTCCAAATTAATACCATAACAACCAGGAAAGTCGTCAGGGTATCACACACAATGTTACTCAAGCATTATAAGCGGTGCGATTTGCATAAAGTGGTAGAAAGTGGCAGCTGCATCAAACAGCCTAGAAGCCATTGGATAGAATTTGTAATGTTTCTTTAGCACTGATAACAACTGGCTCCCTTCTGTCCATTTCCGCCATTCCCACCTACCGGTATCCTAACTTGAAAGCCTTTGTAGAGAGCCACTGTGGCCGTGAAGGTGAACTATCGAATAAGCTAGATGAGGCAGCGGAAGGCCATCCTCCTACTTTATAACCTCCTGCCTTCTGTAGCAACCGGTGGCATCAGATCTTTTCCTCTAGAAGCAAATAGTAAGACCCATGTTGACTTTGGTGGCTTTATGACCCCGTAACTGACCAACTCTTCTACCAAATGGCATGCATCCCCTGGATGAGTGCAAGATTAGCATCTAACTGGCTGCCTATTACAATAGGCAAGGATGTTTTATCCAGTAAGTGGTACTTATTCACCTTACTTGCAAGTTTATTGGGAACTGCGATTGCATAATATTCATTTCAACACCACCCTTTAGTCTATTGAAATTCTGTGATGCTTGGATATTACACAGGTGCATTTTATGGATAGACTAACACATAATGGTACACAAATCGTAGCAGAGGGCCTTGTGTGCTAGCCTTAATGGACGCCACATTAAGTTATGCAGCTATTTTAACCACGCTTCTCATTTTCGGTCTTTCGGTTTTATTCGACACCAGTTGTGACCCATTCTGCTTTTGCCTAAACACGGCCCACAACTTATTCATCCTGCACACGAACAGCCGGCTAACCTGTTGGAACAGGTTTCAAAAAATGCATTGCTGAATTCATATGCGTCCGTTGAGGACATTTTGCTGCAAGCTACATTGTGATTGAGCTTAAATTTAGACATTGCTTAGTTGGTTGAATTGAGATTCAATTTTCCCCGTAACTGTCCAGTGTGCCCAAATTGTTTGCAGCTGAGGATGCAGATTTTTAACTTTGATGGTTTTTGGTAGAAGTAGGCGAATGTGGGCAAAAGTCACTCCAACCCTTGCAACTGCCTATAAGTTGGCATTGTTGACATTTCTTTAATTACTTGTAGTGATAAAGGTAGTAATGCGCTTATCTGCGCCTGTTTGTAGCGATTTTCGTAGCAGTGATTAATGTTCCAGTTTTTGCTATCGTAGTGGGTGCAGCGCATATTCGACAAGAATTACAGAGATCTGGTTTGCCGGTCCTTGTTAAACCTTCTGAAAGCGGGTTGAGAATTAGGTGAGCTGCAGTACAGATTGGTGCAATTTAACATTACTGGATTTTACAGCCAAGCTCTCATTTCAAAGACGGGAGAACAGTGGTTGGGACACATTTGGGGATATTTATTTAAGCACACAGGCAGATTTTCGTGCCTAGCATTGAAAGACTCATGTTTGTAAGAATATTGAAGTATGTGTGCTTGTTAAATTAATTTTAGATTTTTTCTGCTATAGGGATCCCCTTGGAACAAAGTGCGATGTGAAGTTGAAATCAGGGGCCAAGTGTTACCTTGTAACTGAAATTGCGGACGGGCCACTCGCGCTGGTCCCGAGAGTAGAGAGAAGGAAAAGGTAACAGTCCAGCTATTCGTCGTGGTAACAAGTTGCTGTGATTTGTAACATCTGTTAATGCGTTGGCAGTACGCTCAATTTAGCAGCCTGAGACCAGTAGTAGAAAGGAGAAATAAACGCTCCAGATTATCAAGATGTTGAGAGGCTATTCATTAGTTCAAGCTCTGCGGGGTCAACCACATCAAACCATATAACTTCAACCTATTGCAGCTTTTAAGCTTTGGTACGTGATTACTCAAATCTTAAGCCAGTCCTACTGAGCCAATATGAGGACACAAGAATCGTGGTGATTGCCGGCGGCTCGGAAGGCCTCTCATTGCCTGCACAGCAGACATGATCGCGACAAACAGTAAAAGTTGCTTTTTGAATTGTGGATGAGCATCGAGCCCAAAAAAAGTGAACTTATCTACCAGCTGCCCATGTAAATTTATTCAGCTGAGGCTTAGGTACTGGGTTGAATAAGACGAGACTATTTGGCGCACAGTTCTTGAGAACTCTCAGTTAGTTTAAGGCAGAACCTTGATTAACCAGTTCATAAACTTTATTGTGTTTAAGATTGCATCCTTCGTGGATATTTGACGTCTTTTTGCTCTTCGTTTCCCTTGAGGTGTGTTGAAAATGCTTCAAGCTGGTCAAACTATGGTGGCTGAATACTCTATGTCTGCGATTTATATGGGATTCTTGTTGAGGTGCAAAATAGGTAGCAGCTTAAGAAGCATTTGATTTTGCTCACCAACATTCACGTCCAGTTCGAAATGTTCATTCCGGCAATGTGGCAACCAACCATATAAGTGCGACCGCAAGCACAATGGTTTTGATTTTATTTCGGCTGCATTTCGTGCTGACCAGGTGCACGGCCTCTTAGGCATTTTCCCAATGCTGTAATTCCTCGTTCCCGATAATAAGACTTATGGCATTCTTAGCGTCGCACTTGCACGAGACACTTCAAGCATAGGTATCATGCCTATATTCTTTGTGTCTTTTATCCAAGTTTACCTTTCAAGCTATATATTGACCTTATACTCCTCCGTATGCAGTCAAGATTTAAAATTTTGCTGCCTAGCGCACTTAGCTTTCAAGAATGTTGAAAAAAGCAATTGCACCGCAAATTGAAACCTGCCACACACATTTATAGAGTCGTTTGCTGCTCTCTTACGAAAGTAAAAAAAAACCCATGCAGGTTTTAAGCACTGCTTGAGTAAGATATGTACCACTCTTTCTCAGCGCCAATTTAACTCTGTTAAGGTGACGCAATAGGATTGAATATATTTTGTGGTTCTATCGATAGTTAACTCCATTTTTTTCGGAATTGACAAGTTTTTCGTGCTTTAACCCTCTTACATTTTTGTGGAGCCTTACTGAACAAGCTGCCTTTATTACTTCATTTTTCTGCATTAATATTATCTTATGGATCGCCATGTAATTTATTAATTGATGTATCGTGTTGTAATGGGTAATTGCTGCAACATTTTTAGCGCACAGTCAGTTGGTGGTCTCTTTTGTTTTACTACCTTGCATGAACTCTTGCAGACAACTTCAATATGATAATATAACAATTAAATGCATCTTTACTCCATTTTACTGCTTGATTTACCTACAGCAAACATAAATGTTGCTCATTAAATATAATTGCCTCACAAATAAATTATTGTATTGCCTGACAAGCTATGCCAACATGGCAATCCTGAAATGAATGCGGATACTGTAGAGGTAAGTAGTGTGTCCTTTGCAACAGATGCGTGCGACGGAGGGAGCTATACGGGTATTGGTGACTGATGTGCGGTGTGATCAGACGTGAAAGGCAAACGCCTTCTTGACGTTCCTTTGAATGCCGTGCGTTACTGTATTACACCAACCACAGAAAATTCACACCATGTAATGGAGGTGTGATAGGCGCCACAGACTACTGTCTGTCTGTCTGAGCAACTATTTTGTGCATTTGCGACTTTCTTAGATTGTAGATATTTTTATTACCACACGCTACATCAAGTAAGAAATTATTTAATGGTCCCTAAGGCGACATTTTTGCGAGCGATTTTATAGCCGAACCAACCGATTGAATGGTGTGATTTACTCATTCTAAACACACAAACCTGCAGTCGATCGTAGACACAACCAAGTTTAGCTTGCGGCTGCCTGTTGAGTGGCTCTGTGCTAAGCCGTTAGTGCCATTTTACAGTCATTATAAGTTGTAATATGCACACACCACTTCTTAGGTGCAAAATAAAGGAAAATTAAATAACGACTGTTCAGTGGATATCAAATATGATATAAGACGGTAAATGCAAAAGAACACACCGTTTACGAAAAAAAAATAAATAGCTATCGTTAAGACCATTGCAAATATTTATGGGATCCTTCAATTGCTATCTGATTCATCAGTTCAAATAATTTCAAGACGTCTAATGCGTAAAGACTTTTCTCCGCATAGCTAACGGTTCTACGACCAGGTTTATAAATAACAAAGGCTTATTTCACTCTGATGTAGCACTTCAAAACTTTAAATTTTAGAAGAATATAAGGCCAAGACTTAGAAAAGAAAGTAAAAAAAGTACACAGGCATGATATGTAGATATTTTTATTACCACACGCTACATCAAGTAAGGAATTATTTGGTGGTCCCTAAGGCGACATTTTTGCAAACGATTTTATAGCCGAACCAACCGATTGATTGGTGTAATTTACTCATTCTACACACACAAACCTGCACTCGATCTTAGACACAACCAAGTTTGGCTTGCGGCTGCGTGTTGAGTGGCTCTGTGCTAGGCCGTTAGTGCCATTTTACAGTCATTATAAGTGGTCATATATACACACCACTGCTTAGGTGCAAAATAAAGGAAAATTAAATAACGACTGTTCAGTGTATATCAAATATGCTATAAGACGGTAAATGCAATGGAACACACCGTTTTCGAAATGAAAATGAAATAGCTATCATTAAGAACGTTGCAAATATTTATGGGATCCTTCAATTGCTATCTGTTTCATCCGTTCAAATAATTTCAAGACGTCTAATGCGTAAAGACTTTTCTCCGCATAGCTTATGGTCCTACGACCATGTTTATAAATAACAAAGTCTTATTTCACGCTGATGTAGCATTTTAAAGCTTTAAATTTCAGAAGATTATAAAGCCAACACTTAGAAAAGAAAGTAAAAAAAGTACACAGGCATGATACCTATGCCTGAAGTGTCTCGCGCAATTTCGACGCTACTAATGCCATAAGTCCCATTATCAGGAACGAAGATTTACAGCATTGGGAAAATACCTAAGAGGTCGTGCGCATGGTCAGCACGAAACGCAGCCGAAATAAAAATCAAAACCACTGTGCTTGCGGTCGCACTTATATGGTTGGTTGTCACATTGCCGTGCAGTGAGTGCTATGAGGGCCAATCTCTGTACAGTTGGCTGTGGGACAGATCGCTATCAGCAGAGAAAGCAACTGATGCTAGTGGGTTATTTTCTTTCTACGGGATTCCCACCGGAACACAAAAGAACCGGGTTTAGTGGTTTGGTACAGCTCGATGCTAGTCTGTTCTCCACCATCTGTCCACTGACAAAGGCGGTCTCCACTCGAAAAACATTTGCTTGAGTTCTTACCAACTTTAACGCCTAGGTGGAAAATACTAAGCTAAGTTAGTCACATGCGATTCACAGGCTAGACATCACCTGAAAGAGCTGGAATCACGAGGGCATTGTTGGGGATTAGCAAGCACAACTGCATGGCTAAAAGTACAGTGAGCACAAGCATCACGCGGAACAATGAGAGACAAGGCGACTAGTATATAAGCGGACACAGCTCAGCACACGATCAGTTTGAAAGGAAGCAGAGGCGGGCAAAGAACTGCATTGTGGAAGTTGGCCATGTGCGTATCCGTGGAAGTGGGCACCGTGGGGTGAGGTTGTGAAGGACTCAAAATGTGGGCAGAAGTGGGTGTGGTGGTCTGAGCAGAAGCCGCAATGTTGGTCGCCGTGTGAGTGGTCGTGTGAGCAGAAGCCGCAATGTTGGTCACCGTGTGCGCAACCGTGGGGATGGTCGCATCAATGGTGGTAAACAGCACACTCGACATAAGATGTGCTTACACCGACACTTGCGATGAAGTCTCCACACGCCACAATGGTGAAGGAGCTGGCTGGCGATGTACAAGCTCTATTCTACCTCTATCTTGCTCAGGGCTCTTAAGGAATGCTATTGTCCCTGATTAGTGCTTGCAACCGCTTAATATACGATTAGATACCAGTACATGAACCTACACCATTCTTCTCTTTGGGTTTACTTTTGGGTACACAAGTTGAATTAGGGAATTAGAAGTCCTCTGTGAGCTTTCAACTAAGGGCCATATTGCCTAAACTGGTGAAATTACTGCCACAAGCGTTTTTTTCTTCTTTGTTGCTTGAAAGCCATGCGCACAGACCTTGATTTGCAGCACATTTTAGGATGAAAATATGACTCGCGCGTGACAATGCAAGGCAAACCTAAGGTATGCCTTTGGTCACGCCATTGGCCTTTACTAACCTCCCTTCAATTAAATGCGTCTTACTTGGTCTGCCTACGTATTCACGACCCGATAACTAATCGGAAAATGCATTGATGCAACCAATGCGTAGCACATTCACCGATGTGTGTGTGTGTGTGTGTGTGTCAGTAGAGCCACTTTAGGCAATTAATGGCACCCACAATACATGCAATGTGGGCTTTTTAAGCCGAAACAGAGGTGATGCTAAAAGATCATCTCTGCTCACGTTTTTGATTTTCCCGATAAAATCGACCTCTCATTTGACTTTAGCGAGTGCAGCTAAAGTTGCCACACTTGAAGCTATTAGTTGCTACGTCCATGATTACTGGCGATCGAACGTGTCACACACGTTAGCACTTCCACGGCAAAATCCATGACAGAACACGTAGCAGTCGAAAAGCCGAACGACTGAGGCGATCTATCATTAATTACGCATCTACTTATTTATAAAGCAGTCCTGGCAGAATAGGTGAACTCCGACAATGGCGATCGGAGGCATTTGACTTAACGGCACGTTATGCATTTTGATTTGGTAGAAATCAAAGCCAATGGATAAAATGCTCTCCCAGACCACTCTGCAATTTAGTCAGAAGCTCTCCCAGACCACTCTGCAATTTAGTCAGAACAGACAGGGTTTCTCTGAAGCTCACTCATTAGGTCAGACAAATAAGGGACCTCCAACTTTGTGCAGTTGGCACAGCATCGTTGAATTAGTCATCGGCATCAAAGCCTTAGTAGACAAGACGAATGTCTTTAATGGTTACGAGTGCGCGGTGTGTAGTCAAGGAATTTCCTTTCGCGGCGACAGCAATTTTGACCCCCACAGGGAGTGTAACAAGGGATTCAATAAACCGCTGTGAGCTAAATCTCATACACTCAGATATGCTAGCGATTCCTCTCTAAAACTAAACACATCGTGCCTTGCCCTTCAATGCAGTAACGCGATGGGCTGTCAAATGCGAGGGCTGTGTGAACACCGTGGAAAGGGGCAACACGTTCAAGCCACCAAGTGGGACTGCGGTTCATCTCTCCTCTCTGCTGATATCCTTTAGCGACGCACATGGTAGAGCAATTCGCAGTGACGGGAATGCAAAGTAACGCAGAGGCCAGAGAATATTTAGTCAACGATTTGATAGAAGAAACTCAACAATTCACTTTCCTCCTATCACTCGTAGCCGTGCCAGTTAATCCGCAAGCATCACATTTGTGAGGTGATGTGCTGGTTCTCTAGAGTATGATGTAGCCTCATTAGCAGTTTGTCTTGCTGGTGCCAATTAACCTGTCAGTCATAGAGTGCTTGAGAAAAGCAATAAAGGCATAACTTACCCCATTGGTGGCAGCAATGGCACCGAGGACCACTTTGCATTTGCTCCTTGTGTGGTGCCGATGTCACTATATATAGCCTTCTGTGAGTTGCTACTTACTCCTTCTCACGCTCGAAAGTAGTTTAAAAAACATAACCATCTTTTAAAATGAGGGTATCAATAAAATATGCAGTGAATGATGCCCTGTTGAGCGCAGATTATGTGTCAGGTTGGGGCATGTTCATTACCAAATTCTAATGACTTGAAAATCACAACATTAAGACATTACCTCTGAAAACGTAAATCAAAGCTTTTGCTGTGATACCTGTTTTGTGCGCATTGCCTTTACTTGATCTCGGCTCTTGTTCACTTGGGTGTACTTTGCCTACATCTGATAGCTAAAGTGTGTCGTCAGAATTTATCTTGATCAGAGTTTTTCAGAAGCCGTAAGTTGCGCCCATTACAAGAATGTTCGAACCTTCATTTCTCGTATGAATTACAGAGAACGTTAATACTATCAGCAAATATAAAAAAATTGTGACAAGAAGAAAAATCCATCAGTTTTATCACAGAGTAGGGCACAGAAAATCGAGAATATTAACTGTTAACCCATGCTGGCAGACAAGACGTCCGTTGGAAAAGGCAGTAAAAACTCATCAATTTGTTTAACCAGCTAGATAACTGTGATTACACGAACGAAATCGATTCCTGTAGGGCTTAGTATTAGTTCTCAGTCCCCATGCATTGCTGTTGCACGAGCATAAGCAGTTCACGCAGTACAAAATTGCTTTTCTTAATCCACGCACGTGGCATTAATATGGGCTAATCGTTGTATTTTGAGCGCAATTTCTACTTTCCATCCAACACCACTGCAGCGGCATGAGTTAAGTCGATAAATTTAAGGCAAAATTACTACCCTCAACCCAACAGCACCGCAATTAAAGGAGCTGAAATTTCTCTTCCAAATCCACACACGCTGCATCAATATGGCCAAGTCAGTTCCGCCAGAGCCCAAATATAGCGCTTATTCCAAGCACACAGCAGTCACATGGGTAAACTCGACTCCAGTAGAGCCAAATTCTTGCTCTCATTCCACACGCACTGATGTAACATGGGCACAAACGATTCCTCCTGAGCCTAGCATTAGCTCCTTATCCACGTATACCGTCGTCATTTATGCAAAGCTGATTGCCTCTTTGGAAATTTTCACTCCTTCTCTTAAAATTACTGGAGTGAAAATTAAAGGGCTAACTGCATCTCTTCTTCTATGGTTCGAATTTTAAAATGTGACTCCGACAGGATTGTACTGCTTGGCGAAATATCGATATGGGTAAATCGACTTTGCCCGTTTCGCTTCGGTGCGTCCAGATGGATTGAATCATTTTTACTCTGGACGAGCTGACTTTTCTTGTGCAGCTTAAAAACGTGAATGCAGGTACATATTTTGATGTGCATGAAGTTTTTAAGTCAAGGCTTTACTGCTGTTTAATTAATGATGTTGATCGCCTGCTTTCGTATTACCGATGTGACGGGTGGAAAACGTTTTTCAGGCCATGGTTACAGTTTGGACCTGTTAACATCCTTGCCTCTTCCGCAAAATCCAGGCACCTGGCACCCAGTTGCTATGACTATAAGCGAAATCAAGTTTGTTCAGCTTGTGCATCAGGAACATCGATTGTGTCTCCACCTACAAGAGCGACAACAGATGTGACTGTATCCGGCCGATTTACTTGATGCTACACACTTTAGTTTCCCTGCATACGTTTCAGTTCGGATGCACTGATTATCAAGAAATTTGTCTTGCTCTTATATTGACGTGCACTTCTTCAGTTTTCTTTAAATACACATTGACTCCTTGTGCTACAGTCGTTTGCAAACCAGCTGCCACATTCTTGCGAACAAGCCAAACGATATGATTGCAACTAGGTGATCATGCAGTTCAAGAGCATGTTCCAACTGCTAAAGTGGGAAAAAAGCAGCTACGTAGAACCAAAATACTAATTCCTTTGAAAGGCATACATTTTATTTCGACGTGCTAGGTTTGGTTTCATAAAAGTACCCAATCAATCGCATTGCAATGGGAAGTGGTGCCGCAAGAGGATGAAACATGCAAGAGCATTGCATTATTTGCAGATGTTTGCATCGCATAGAGAAATACCTCATGCTCTAAAACAAAGAAATGCGTATCGCCCGTGTTTTGAGTGACTACAAATAATACCTGAAATGTAATATATCATTGGCTGCAACCGATATAATAGATGCTTACAAGATGAGTCCTATACGGGCATAGGACCGAACGACAAACTATGCCATATTGTTCGTAGATTTTTATATTGGATGCTCAAAAGCACAAAGGCATACATTTTATTTCGACGTGCTAGGTTTGGTTTCATAAAAGTACCCAATCAATCGCATTGCAATGGGAAGTGGTGCCGCAAGAGGATGAAACATGCAAGAGCATTGCATTATTTGCAGATGTTTGCATCGCATAGAGAAATACCTCATGCTCTAAAACAAAGAAATGCGTATCGCCCGTGTTTTGAGTGACTACAAATAATACCTGAAATGTAATATATCATTGGCTGCAACCGATATAATAGATGCTTACAAGATGAGTCCTATACGGGCATAGGACCGAACGACAAACTATGCCATATTGTTCGTAGATTTTTATATTGGATGCTCAAAAGCACGTCATTCGCTCTCAGTTTATGAGCCTCAGGCAGGAGCGAGCAATTACGTGTTGCATCATATCCAACCTTCGCAAAATTTTCGCCCCTTCTATCTCAAATCAGTGCATGTACCAAAGTATTTACTTTAATTCGTGTTACGACTGTTTATGAACCTTTACTCAATAGACAACATCAAATGGAAAGAACAAATTAATAAGGCCCCAGTTAGGATAGCCTTTCTAAAGTCGATGAATAAACAGGTTGCGAATCTTAGACAAAATTCTAATTATCCCCATTAAGCAGCAAAGTCTTGGCACCAAATGCGGCTTTTAATATCACTTATTGTTAGAATGAGAACAGAGCAGATCAGTCAACATACTTGCATACAGGGTGTGAGGTCGTTGTGAGATGGTGACCACGGGTAGGCATCAGTGGACAGATGGTAAGGGAGCGTTTCGAGTTAAAGTTCTATTTATCTCTGCTTTCACAAAGATTTGATGGTAAAAGAGGCGGAACCATCCGCAACAAGTATCACCGATCGCAATCATTCAGATAATATCTCTTCAGCTTCAACTGCCATGGACAAATGGCAATAAAATTGCTATAACATCACTGTAAGAAATCTCATTTGAATAGCGTGACTGCAGTTAGTCATTTGCTTTGACTAGAGTGCGCGCTGCATATCTGTTTAGTGTAGCATTTTATTTTGTGTGGTTATTTGCCACTTCAAATTCCAAAACACAAATCACCCCCTTTCTCTGTGACGGCTCGACAAACGCTGTTAAAGTTTTGTCCGGTCACATTTTCTGGCGGACATTATAGCTGATCAAAAGCAGCAAGGTCTTAAGAGTGCAAGCCTGTTGGTCCCGTTTAAGAATTTTAGATGAGATTTTATCCCTCTAGCGTTGCCAAACGCCACATTGGATTATATACCCAGCCATGGCTGAACGAAACCAGCTTATTGAATGTGAAAATATGGCCCGCTCTAGAATGTCACAGTGGAATGAAACTGGACTGCTTTCGTCGGGTCTGAATTTCAGAGCTACGAAATTCTCGTAGATACCTTTGAATTGTCTCATAACTTTGTTCGGTCCATTTGATGCACGAACATAGCCCTCAGCTTCGGTCCAGATTTGCACAAGGACAGGCACTGGTTGATGGCTGTCTAAGTATTAAACGCTTAAATCTGTAGAAAAATAGTGATGAGAAGCGGAAGGGAGAGAATGCGACAAGTACATGTGTCTGGGACGCTGAGCAGCACGACCAAGCAGCTGTTAACTGTGTGTATCTGGAGAGGAATATCAGTGAACAGCAACTGAAGAAGCGTCGAAAGTTGTGCTGAAGCACTGGTGCATGCTGAATAAGAGACCAATTGTCGAGGCTAAAACGTGTTTTGTCGTGAATTGCTGCCTACTCGTCGGTCATTTTGTGAGGTGGGCCACTTTATACGCCATCGGTCACTACCAATTAGGTCCATTCAAAATGCTGTTTTGATAAACCAGTCCCAAACAATGATACCAAATGCGATGGTATCCTCATCAGCATAACGGACGTGGAGAACGTGACCAATCCCAGCTATTTTGATGTCACGTATGAGTCCCAGTCTGTCCTAAAATATGTGGTGGAATTCGAATATCATATGTAGGATGCACACTTAAACCGCCACGGTAATTTGGTCGATTGAATTCTGTTCAAGTTTAATATTGGTGACGAGACAGAGAAAAGCGAGGCCAGGAGGGGAGACAAACTTCCTTAATAGACTCACTCCAGGCCGAATACGAAGATCACGTTGAGGATCTGGATCAGAAGAACCGCGATTAAAGGAACAGTGATGTCTTTCTTGGCCTAAGTTTTATAAATTCAATTTAAACTAGCATAGAATGCAAAAACAACTGTCCTTTAAGCATCTTATAGAGGGCCGTGCATTCATTTCATTTCTTTATAGGTGATAGTAAATGCGGTGGTCTAAAGCTGCTCAACCCAGCCATCTACGTGTTTGCCTATTCAATCACTCCACCCTCCATTAAATGATACTAGTTTTTGCACTACTTATCCATATTAAAGTAAAGTGAATCGATTACACATCGTCTCAATTGTAGGTGTTCGATGCAAAAAAACAGCGAATCATTGAATAAGAAGAGAGTGGACACGAAATCTTTCCCCTCAGATGAGCAAGCTCAACAATAGCATGTTTAATATCAGAGTGGATCGCCTTCTTCTTCCAATAGATTGTGCGTTTTCTTGTACGCAGTGTCACGCTGCATTCCTGCACTACGCATCATCGTACCTATCCATCTCTATGCCTCTTTACGACTACATGCACACCCTTCTAATTATCCACTTTCTCACACCTCTCTGCGCCTATTACTCTGCACGTTTATTTCTTAAGCATCGCCTAGATGCTACTTACGGCGATGGCAGTGGGCATTACATTACCTTTCTCCCCATATTTGCGTTCATTTCATTAGCTTTCTTTGGCACAAGACTGCTGGAGCCAGAGCATATTTCTCTAAAAAGGCATTCAGTGAGAGGTCTTGCATTGGCTAGTGATGTGTGTAGTGGGAAAATTTCTTTCTGCTAAACTTGGCACTATATCGAGTCGCGTGAACTAGGAAGATAGACTTCAGTTTTGATTGCCGTTTTCCACACACCACTTACAAATCATGCATGCGATTAGAAACACGCATTAACACACAAAAAGCAGGCACAAGAATTAAAGCTGATGCCTCAACCTTCAAATGTGAGCAACTATGGTTAAATTACAGCGCTAATCATTTGAGGATTTATCAACACAGTCAAGTTACTCAAGAATTTTTGCATGAAACGGAATTTCGCCGCAACAACTTCTCCGAATTTTATGCAACAAATGTGTATAACTTAAAAACAGATTAAATCCGGTTTTTAAAGCGGGAATGCTCAACGTTCAGCCATTATGGTTAACTGAAGCGCCATAGCATAGTAAAGGGTGAGTGACACACTCAAAGAAAGTTGAAGCCATTCTACGGAACAGCACAAACTGCGAAATATGGGCGCCTACTTGACTACGTCATAAGCCAAATAATCTCATTCATGATATCTCCTATGAAATGGCTAGAATACGCATTTGTAGCCAATAATAGGGAACTGGAAGAATACGCTATATTGTAACACCAGAACAATCGAATCCGTCCAACAATTTTTTGTAAGGCTGAATTTGTTAAAAAAAGCACACGTTCATCATTTGTAGTACTTATCAAGGTTGAGAAACAATGTCTTGTGCACGTTCAACTTCATCTCCAAAAAAAGTGAACCTGAGTTTGACCGGAAATATAGCAATTCTGGATGAGAAGCTCAGTGCAAATAATGTCACCATTACAGGCGGACCAAGGAGAGGGAAACACCGATCTGTGACCCCTTAAAGCAAGTCTCCCTCCGTGGCGCAGCTGTGGCAGCAACTCAAAAGGACTAATAATATATTAATCCGCTTTAGTCATCAGAACCATTTGCATAAAGCCACGATTTCTTAGAGAACTCCTTATCTTCAAGGATGCATGCTTATCCAAAAAAGCAGTAAGGAATGCAAAATAGTCTTGGCGCGTGGCTGATGCATCGCGAAAGAAGCAGGTTAGGCAGAAACGGTATTCGAGTTGTTGATAGGGATGCTTTCTCATTCACTTCTCCAAACAAAATGACTTGTGACAATGATATTATTACCGAATTTGAGTAAAAAGGAAAAAACAAAACGCAATAGATACAAGGCCAAACACTTGGAACACTAATGTTCCCCGGTAAATCATTCAGCAAACACAGTCAAAATGCGCCATCGTGCGCTATTTTTGCACCGTTCTGGACCTTCTAAGCGCTAATTACAAGCAGTCCTCTGTCCAAAGCTGCGGCAACTCTAGAGCCTACCTCTTCCTGAAGCAGTAATTACAATATATAGCGAACAATGTGAGCGAAATTTGTAGGGGTTTTTCTGGTATATGACGCCTTATTGTGAATATTGTACTTTATGCAGTCATATCCTGCCAAAAATAAACTAATTTTTTTCCCGAAGGCGGCGATAGATTGTAGCAAAGTAAACGGATACTTGTTGGTCAGAAGTCTGTGCCCTGTTTGCAAAAGTGTGCCTACAAAGTGCATATTATTTTCCAAAAAAGTATCAAGAGCTTTAATAGCTTCATTGTTGCTTGCAGTGCAGTTGGAATTCCGCGGGCATATATTCGTAATGCTGCGCGAGTGTTCATTCTATGTGATAATGAATTCTCGCGGATACTGATAATGTATAAAAGGCATAAGCGCATAAAACAACATGCAGAAACAGCACTGCCAACAGCATATAAGTAGGTCTGAACTCCTGTCAAGAAGCTGGCGAAGTCCAAATGCTTCAGTTTATGTGGTCACTTAAAAGTGTCTTCAATCGTATAAACTTGCTTAATTCTAAAGTTCTGAAAGAATCGGAATGCGCTAAAACGATACAATATTTGAGTTGTTACTTGCACTTAACACTTGCAAAGAGTAAAGTCCTAGCATTATTGTTACCCGATAGTCACTTCTATTTATAACTCACCGGTAAGTTAGAGTCACGTGCTGCGGCAAAACAAAGGAATTCATTGGGGTCAGCGCAAGGCACTGGTTAAACCTATGCTAGGTTCTTCATTGTTGGTGAAGTCTGCGTAACCAAAAAAGTTTCAGGTCCTCGCCACACTGTCAGTGATTTTAAGGCAATTATAAATTCAGAAGACAAGTATGCATTTTTAATAAAATTGCAGGTGATCCGCAAAGAAAACAGTTGATTTTATAATAGATGCGTCCACATTAATAGCTTCATTGTTGCTTGCAGTGCAGTTGGAATTCCGCGGGCATATATTCGTAATGCTGCGCGAGTGTTCATTCTATGTGATAATGAATTCTCGCGGATACTGATAATGTATAAAAGGCATAAGCGCATAAAACAACATGCAGAAACAGCACTGCCAACAGCATATAAGTAGGTCTGAACTCCTGTCAAGAAGCTGGCGAAGTCCAAATGCTTCAGTTTATGTGGTCACTTAAAAGTGTCTTCAATCGTATAAACTTGCTTAATTCTAAAGTTCTGAAAGAATCGGAATGCGCTAAAACGATACAATATTTGAGTTGTTACTTGCACTTAACACTTGCAAAGAGTAAAGTCCTAGCATTATTGTTACCCGATAGTCACTTCTATTTATAACTCACCGGTAAGTTAGAGTCACGTGCTGCGGCAAAACAAAGGAATTCATTGGGGTCAGCGCAAGGCACTGGTTAAACCTATGCTAGGTTCTTCATTGTTGGTGAAGTCTGCGTAACCAAAAAAGTTTCAGGTCCTCGCCACACTGTCAGTGATTTTAAGGCAATTATAAATTCAGAAGACAAGTATGCATTTTTAATAAAATTGCAGGTGATCCGCAAAGAAAACAGTTGATTTTATAATAGATGCGTCCACCGTTTAGCAAGGTATTTATTGCACACGAATGTAGAAACACGAAGTGAATTTGCATTTGTGTCCAGCTTTTATGGTACATGCATTTTTGCGCTGTATAACTGCGGTCATGCGCTGCTGCATCCAACAAGCTACTATTTGTGTAATAAGGAAGGAAGGCAGGTTTGTACCCATCAACTACATTCCACTATAGTCCTACTTTAAACCTTTTAATATACAAGTGATAGTAGAGCAACTTGTATGAATGTCAGCCCCAATCTATAGGTCAGTAAAATGCACCTATTGCCATGTGAAAGAAAGCTTAATGAGTTGAGGAGACAGCCGAGCTTAGTGCTGGTGCACGTTTCCAACGCATGCGTGCTCCAATTTAAAAAGCGACTAAAATGCAAACTGGAAAAATCGCAATGAGTCGAGGATCACTGCTAAAATTGGGTAAAATCCGGATATCCGTTTAAAAGTCATGTCTTTTTCGTTTTGAAGGTGTTCATTAATTGACATGATAGGTGGCACAACCGCAAATTGTTTGATAGTGCATGATAGGTCCCCTGTAAGTGTTTAACTATTTACTTCATCAAATAAACTAATGTCAGGTGCAATACGATGATGCCTGAAATTGGCATAAACCATGCATAAACAAGAAGTTGAACCAAGAGGTGCAAGTTACATTGCGATTACACCTTTCCAGTTAGAGATTTGAAATGTGCCCAATCAAACGCACCGAAGTCGAGCGGCACCATTGGTTGCAGCAAACGCTGTCAAATTACGAAAAGTTACAAAAGCTACTTTACAAATAAACGCAATCTCTTTGCATTAGTGAGAGCAGTAAACATAAATACAGCCGTACTAACTTAAAGTAATAATTTATTGCTTTCTAGTCAAATGCGCCTCCTAAATGGAAATACAAATCTTACTGTTGCATGGGAAGTTGTTGCATATCCTGCAAATGGAAATGCATGTAGTAAAATGCCGATTCTTCTGTCACATTAGAAATAAACACTTGTGTAAGTATCCGACCCTGATCAAATCATCAACTACCAAGTTAAAGTTGATGTTGACGAATCAGCACAATGACACTTCGTACCTATTCACTGGAGGATCTACAGAACGATTGCTCCCTGTATTTGAATGTAAGTAGTTTAGCCAAGGTAAGCAAAGCTATGCTAAAAAGCGAGAATTCGTTGAACTGCATTAAGTTATTAAAATTGCCCAGAATGTAGGGACGGTTAAATGGCTCACGATCGCAATCCACCACTTCCGGCGATATCCCTAAAAACAATGAGGCTGTCACACTTCCGGCGATATCCCTAAAAACAATGAGGCTGTCACTGAGTTGTAATATGCACTTTTATCAGAAGGTGTATATTTATCACATACATGTAAAATGCAAACTATCATACCGCACTGTATAAGGCACCTTAAGTGGCGATCAACAGGAGGAATAACGAAATCCCCTTAGAGATTGGAATTGTCTAACTCACCATCTTGTGTATAGTCGATGGACACAACCACATACGTACCACCGCCTTGGAAGGCGAATGCTTCACTACTCACGTTGGTTTTTACCGGAAAAATTCCATGGAAGATCCGCAAATCCTCCATCTCATCTTTCACCAAATCGACTAAAATGCATACGCGGCAAAAAAAATGTCGGTGAAAACCAAGGAGTGGGCAAAAGGAAGATATTATGGATAAGTTTAGAGGCTGAACTGAAAAGGCACAAGATTTTGCTAGCCTTTGGGTTTTACCGCCTTCAGTGGAATTAGGGGCTAAAACACATAAAAGAATTAGGCAGATTTTTTGGCGCGTGGGACCAAAGATTTCAGCCAGTGGTTTTCGGAGGCAAGCAACATACGTATGAATTAGTTTAATTACAATTTAGCGATCATTAGACTCACCACAAAAGCTGCTTGCATTTAAGTCCAGTTTAATTTCTAAACAGGCACACTGAACTTGTCCGTTGATGTTAAATACGACCTAGTTAAAATGCATACATGGTGATAATAAGCAGTGCCTTAGGTAGTTGTGCAAAGATACCAAATGTCTGTTAGATATCAAAAAAGATGTTTACGCTTCTAGCAAATAATGAGCGAGGCGTTGAATGGAGAAGGAACAAAGCGATGATGTTTACTGTTATCATTCCGACTACGGGGACTGCGTCAGCTGACTAGAGTGAAGGTCTATGCTTACCGATGATTTAGTGTTTACTCCACCAACAGCAAAGTCAACTACAAACATCACCATGCCCTTGACAAATCGCGAGAGGGGAATCGACGTCTTCACGTCAACTTCACCTGTCATGAGGCAAGTGAAGCGAGCTTAATTTGGCATCAATAATAGTGCCATGAATGCAGACTATACGGATGCTTGCTGCCGAGGAGTTAACTAGGAATCTCTGTTTCACTACACATTGTAAGTCTCAGTTGCTGTAAAGTTGTGCAGCTGACTAGAGTGAAGGTCTATGCTTACCGATGATTTAGTGTTTACTCCACCAACAGCAAAGTCAACTACAAACATCACCATGCCCTTGACAAATCGCGAGAGGGGAATCGACGTCTTCACGTCAACTTCACCTGTCATGAGGCAAGAGAAGCGAGCTTAATTTGGCATAAATAATAGTGCCATGAATGCAAACTATACGGATGCTTACTGCCGAGAAGTTAACTAGGAATCTCTGTTTAACTACACATTGTAAGTCTCAGTTGCTGTAAAGTTGTGCCAGCATTCTCTTAATCTCTGTCCAATTTCTATTCGTTTTCTCAAATAGGTAAGGCTAGTGATGAGGCATGAGTGCACAAAATTACCTGGAGCAGGCTTTGCGAATTCGCATCGCGGTGCAAATAATGTCGTTGAAGCCATTCCTGTGCCCGACGCAATATTAATCAAAACCAAAATCTTTTGCGCCAGCACGTTCTTCACGGTGAAGTTAGCCTCGTCTAAGGTACAGAAGTTCTGTATTAGCTGGAGGTCTGTTCTTCGCCGTAGTTTTTCCAAGAACCATTTGCAGTGCAAATCGTTTAATGCATTAACCAGGAGAGGCGCCAAGTTAATTAGAAGTGTACTGCGTGAGCACATATTATGTTGCGGGTCGAAGTAACAGTGTATAGTATGTGCGGTGGGCATAGCAGTCTCTGTTATACCAAACCTTTTACCTAATTGTCACCTAAGGATACCGCATCGTGATGCTAGACAATGATGTGTGTAGGCAATAAAACTTCTTGGATGCCAATTACATGGGATGTCCACAAATTGAAATGTATTTAAAAAACTGACATACTTCCTTCCTTGCTGCAAGGGCTGCCCCAATCCTGCGTCTTGTTGACGACACACGTGCCATTTGCAATTGACATTGGACTAATTCCTGATTTATTTTCAACAATTGCCAGCTAGGAGGATAGGCGGCACAAGTAAGTAGGCGTGCACAATCACCTCTGTACTTACAAGCCCAATGCGTGGATAGTGTTTTTTACCTGCTGACATAAGTTGCCTGACAGTCTTAAAGGGCGAAAATCCCACAAATAGCTACTCTTGCCTCCATATGTGTTCTACGAATTTGGGGCATGTTCGATTCACCGCATCAGAACAAACTTACAAAATCGCTGTCGCACCGATAAAACAATCCCCACAAAGTTAGGGTGGCTGCATCTATAAATCATGGAACTTGTTTTGCTTTAAATTTCATTGGAAAATCATGCGTCCCAATCTAATTAATCCAGCTTATCTGCTCCTTGATGCCTTCCTGTCAAAATAATCCTAATTACTGCGGCAGTGGTCTATGCTATAAAACTCATAAGTTATTTTTAAAAACAATAATTTGTTTAATCTTGAAGCATGCCAGCCAATTCAAATGGGATTTCTGTGCTTTGCAAAGGTGTACATTTTATAAGACCTACTTATGGCGTGCGTGGAGCTACTGTACCGCATGACATCCGAAATTGGTGGGGTAGCTGAAGAGTTTTATACGTACCCGAGTAGTAGGCAGCAAAAATAATAACCGCAAAAGTTGTCATCTCTCGCCAGTTTAGCACTAGCGAAGGAGTTGGCTTGCATTTATATGGCAGAGAAGCAATTCTCAGAGCGGCGATTGGTGCGCGAGCTGCGAGTAGGACGGCTTTCAATTTTAACGATATTGCAGCTGTTTGCATCATAGCCGCGTGGGTTTGTGACACAATTCACGCAAGATTATGTGAATTTTTTCAGGATTTGCGTCAATTGTGTTTAGTGCCACCTACTCTCATTGAAAGACAGTTTTGAGCAAGTGTTTAAGTAGTTGATAAGTCTAATTTATTTGCACATTGCCTGTGCTTTTATAACCAGTTCTGATGTCTATATTACTCTATTCTACTGATTTGCAAACTTGCTCTCGTGGACACATCAGTGTTCCTACCTTTTCACCTTGCCATATTTTATCGGATGTTTGTGTGCACAATATTAAGGAAGCCTGATGATTGACTTAGAACTCTGTGATTTTATGCATCTACTACTGGGTTGCAAGCACGCGCATGTATGCAATCTCGAGAATAGAATAAGCAAGGGGTGACTAAGCAAGCAGGAACTTGCCTAGCTTTATGATTTAAAGGAGTTGTAATTTGCTGACCTAACTCGCTTTAGAAACCAGTTTGTACGACTGGAAGGCCTTGTTACTTGTGTTAAAGTTATAGCAAATTAAGCAGCAAGCCAAAATTCGCTAAATCAGCGTCGCAATAAGCATAAAATGGTTTAAATTTCAGTGACAAAATTTTTATGGGTTTGTCGTAGCTAATTTCAGGATGGGCGATATGGATTGCGGTCTTAATTTTAAATTTAATAGCTGCGTAATATCTGTTCTGTCGAAGCCTTGGCCAATGTTTTCAAGTGTAGTTATTAGCCGTTAGGATATCATTATTATTATACTCAACGCTTGCGTTAACGAAATTGACCCAGATTTTGTACCCACATAACCCTTTATGGACTCTAGCGGCGAGTATGGCCAATCGATTTATGCTCTCTTTGCAGTCACATCTTTTCAGTCCTACGCGCTTCAACCGAAACTGCTTGATCTCATAAATGACGCCCAGCGTAGAATTTTGACCCCATTACAGTGAACGATTTTGGTGTGGGCCTTTAGTTCCGTGAGTTATCAAAATCAGTATTAGTTGAAGTTTTAATGTCTCATGTTCTATCTTTTGTCAAAACGCCTTATTCAACTGCCTGAGCAAATAAATTTAATGGTTTTACTCGTGATATGCCACCAGCATGCACATTTGTTGGTGAGGCAGAAAAGCAGTACATCTCACCAATCCCTTAGTCCCTCGCTTCATCCTGGCACGCATTTACCCCTAAGGCGACATGGCCCATTGCGTTGTAGATGCTGTTAGAAATAGCTGCCTTCCTTGCTAACATAAAAGCGGACATGACGCAACTTGAGTAATGGCTTTGGTTTGCAGGAGGCCCACTTCAACAACACCATTTGAGCTAAAATAGCAACAGTGCAGTCATTTAAGGCTAACATATTATCTGTGCAATTTATTGAGCAGGAAAAGCATTTGGTACAATTAGCATTAAAAATCGCGAATTGGGGATAGATGAGATAAAACAGGAGTTAAGCATTTAATCCCACCGCGCCCCGTTCATTTTTGCGTAAATTAATAGGACGTAAACAAATCCTGGTGAGATTTATTCACAACTTTATTCGTATTACACATCCAATTTTGCTAAAAACTTGTTTAAACATAGTCTCGTTTTGTAACTTTGCTTTTACTAAACAATAATTACTCCTACCTCCAGGTATATGACAGAACTACTTGACCATGCTTAAATAGAATGCCGCTTCCTGTCGCAGCCATAAGTGTTCATGATATAATGCCAACCAAGACGAAGTAGATTTACGAAATGGTTTTGTCGAGTGAGATAGTTGATACTGCTTAATCTTAAGTGCGCATGAATTCATATTTTGTTATTCCGATACAAATGCACGATTCTCATTATATCGCACCACTCATGCTACTCCTATTTCTCCACCACATTAGGAAATAGGAGACATTGACTTCAGAACACCATGTTTGCTCTGTTGAAAATGTAAATTGTTTGCTAATAAAGTTTCTGCAAATTCCAACACGTGCTCTGAACGATCTTCATTCATTTCAAAAGTTTTATTTACGACTCAGCGAATGCACTTGACCATCTCTATCAATTTGTCTGTGCTCTAGTATGTCCACCCATCTGTGCAGCCGTTCATCCCCAAAGGCCATAAGTCTTTTGAGGTTGCAGCGCTGCGGGCAAACAATCGTCCTTCATTGTTAAAGCTGACTTGAACCTCACCGAACTTGAATTGTAAATTGGGTCTGCGGAGGATCTGCTGTAATCAGCATTCTTCTGCTGCAATGCTACAAATGCTGCCACTGAATGGCAGACAAAACCTGTTAAAGAAGGAAAAACATTTGACACTGTAGTCAGTAAGACCTGCCAAGCAATAAGCAATGAGGCAAGGCGGAACGGCATCAGCAAAGCGTGGTTATGTTCAACAGATGAGTCCGCTATAAAATTGCTTCACTAAGTAGAGCAAGCCAGTGGGTTTTGGAAGATTAATAGCAAAGGACTGATAAAATCTTTAAGCGTACCTTGAATAGAATGTGGTTGTTACAGGACCTTTTCATTAGTAATGTTAAAAAGACGACTCTGCTGTTCCCAAGAAAGCGTTATTTTACAGCATAAGAGAGTGTTGAGTAAATCAAGCGCTCAATTTTGGTCATCCAGCTGTTTATACCCTTAGTCGATTATGATGACCCGCTTTTCGCTCCCTACTGCCGACCATCTAGCATCAACGCGAACATTCCATTTTATTTCTTGAGGCTAATCACTTTAATATTGCTAATTAAGGAGGCAAGTATCTGTTTTTCACAGCTCTTATTCCATTTCCGCTAGATCTGCCTTAACGCCTTACCTACAGCAAAACCAGCTGTCACAACGGCTTAAGAGGCAGAAGTTAATCGTTCACAGCACAGCTGCAGCTTAACTGTCAGCAATAGATGATGCGTACGTCTAAGGGATTCGGTTCTACCAAGTCACATTTAAATGCCTCTGTCTCATCAGACTGATTGTTGCTAAAGCGATGTTTGCAGTACTAGACTCGTATGCAATTCCCCACAAGGAAAACATGTTTCGCAGGAGGTGAAGGCTAGTTGACGGCGCGAGCACATTCTAAATCAACTTTGCAGTTTCTTTGGCATCAAGAAATGCGTAAAGTGCCAAAAAACAGGTTTTCTTATTGCTGCACCCAGTTTGTCATCATTCACATGCCAGATACTGTATAAAGTTTGGTACGGTCGTCCAAAAAACTAAGCACTGTGCATTTTTCCTTAACCATAGTTGCATGTTCCCACCAGTGGCCTGTTTGAATGCACCGACTTGTAAGACCCAAAGTTGAATGATGACAAAAGTCGGGTTTTGTGGGTTGTGGCAGAGATGCGCAATAGTATTCCTAAGCCGACCACTTCAAATCAGGGCTCTGAAACGACAGCGTCGCATTCTAAGTTTGAAACCGAGGTTTCCATTCTCCCCGAAAACCAAATCCTGCAGGTCTCAGCTCTTTCTCATTGCAGAGCCCATCACTTGTCCATTGACAACCTGCTTTTAAGTACGAGGCTAAAAATCCGTAAGGTGAAAGGCTGGTGCCCAAGTCACTTGTTGTTTTTTCACGGTACTAGAGTGCTTAATGTGGTGTGCTTATATTTTAATAATTAAATTCAGTAGCTTCTTGTTCCCAACTTCGAAAGTGGTTTTTGTTTCCACACCTGCCAACGTGGACGACGAAGGCATTCATGGTTATTTACTCTCCCAATTGAAATGATCGCTTCAACGTGGCCTTAAGGCATCAGACATGCAGATTGATACTTAGTGTCGTGTTATGCCAAAACAGTGGTTCATCTCAGCAAAGCAGACCTAAGTACTTTTATTTGCATCCCCTTGTAGACTCCATGCATTTCCAGGTCACAACTATTTACTTTAAACTCACCAATACCGTCCTCACAAATGTTACGCTGAATCCTCTCTGCTGGCACACCAGTTTCATTATAGCCATTTCAGAAGCATCCACCTTTAGTTGCTTTGCCTTATTAGTTATTGCTGAAATTCTTTTTCACCGTCCGGATCGCCATCTCGGGTTCAATACCCAGCATTTCTTTATGGATTGTATGTCTCTAAATGATCACCCGATTCGTACTGCGAAGTGGAGACAACTGTTATGAACTTTCTTTATCAACGTTGACCAAATGTCTTCTTCCATCCCAGGTGAGATCGTACGTCTCCTGGACTACAGTCCAGCGGGTGATTGGACCGGGTTCAAGGCACATTCCCACCCACATAACGGAATACCGCGCATGCCATTTGCGGGTGCTGGTGGTCGGGTGAGTGGTTTGGTACCCCACAGAGCACGTGCGCACCCACAGTTCGGTGGGATTGTTGGTGGGACCACCTGGTGACAAGGATAGGCGATGAAGAGGAGGCTGCCACGTTGCGGTAGCAGCAACGATGACCTGCTTTAAATACCACAGTATCTTCTCGTGTCAGGCCGCTGAACAGCCCTTTTGCAGTGGCATCACTGGCTCTTATCAAGAAGTCGAATCCAAGTCAGCACCTGGAAAATTCTTCGACACTGTGCACAATCCGCATCGAGTCTATCACTGTACCATTTTTCAAGATTCCTGTTGACGGGTCAGTTATCTTTTATTAATATCGTATCTTGATAAGTTGTTCTCATCAGCCCTAAAATAAATTTTTCAGGCATTCATGCTTACTGTCTTCTAACACCCCTTCAATTTTCATGGCTAAAATTTTTGTCTTAACTGCTTGAGTAAAATGAGTCCACTCACATTCACACGCAGTCACTGCCGTGGCTACAATCAGCACACTGGCAAGAATTGTCACATTGTTATGTCGTGCTATGAATTTGAACAGTTGTCACGGTACATCCTCCACTTCCAAATCAACACGCCTACGGAGTTTGCGAGTTGCCTCTTTGGTAAGCAAGTAATGCTGGACACAGCACCGTTGTTGGCGAAATAACCTTCATTAACACATGGCCATTTATATTTGAGACGACATTTTTAGGATAAAGGGCATGCCGATGCAAGAAGTGACGATCTCGGGACGAGGGCTCCATCAACGTTCACTAAGAATTATTTTCCTTTGCGCAAATTGGGCCTACTAAAATTGGATTTCAGTAGAGAAACTTCAACCTCGTGAGTAGAGAAAAAGCAGGTCTAGTCACCTTGATACAAAACTACTTGACCATTAAAAGAGTGGGTAAGCAAATCAAAGTCATTAGCCCTGCAGGTTTTTAGCTACTCTGTCTTCTTCCGGCTTACCGCTTCACGTAGGCTAAAATTTAGCAAATACCCAATGGGACCTTCAAAGATTGACATGGATGTGGTGCTCAGAGCCAAGTATGCATTCAATTCGTGGAAATTTGTGTTATACTTAGTGTTAGTGGTGGCAAAGCTACCACCAGTCCAAAAGATGTTCAGTTTTGAGTTTTCATTTTTGATGTTTGAATGATTGAGCATTGAACAGATTTTAGGGCACCACGCCGATACTTTCCTTAGCCTACTTAGCTGCAATCATCTGCAGTTATACTTTAAATGCCTCAACGCTTATTGTAAAACCAAGTTTAATGGAGGCAATGAATATGCAATGAGTTGTTAAAATGCTGATCATCGGCTCATTTGCGCACTTCAGTGGACTTTAAATGGCATCCCTTTCTAGACCTAGTTATTTACTGATTGCTAGATTTTCAATTCACCTTGAAGACGTTTAATCTTCGATGGGTTCAGAATAGATAAGGACATTCATAAAACCAACTAATTTTAGCTGTGTGTCTCCGGTGAAAACCCTCTATAAAACGCAATGTCAGGGTAGTTGAGCAACGTCACCTTTTGCAGGATGGTGATCTCTTCAATCATTTACCAACCAACTATTTTCTTCGCAAGCCATAACCCTGCTGTTGACATGGCACTTAGATCACTTAGATCGAACTGAACCATGCAGGAGACTAAAAGGGTAGCTAACTTAACAAGTTTATCTATGCCTGTATCGAATGGGAAGGCCAAATGGGATCTTTGGATGGACATTTTGATGGAGGATTGGAAGGTGGACTGCAATAGTGGCGTTTAGAGGCCATGCTCGATATTTCTCGCCTCCCTCGCTTTGGTGAGGCCTTCGTGTCAATACTGAGTGGCTTAGGTCCCACGGATCTAGACGAAGCTTAGAAGCTGGACCGACTCCTTCACCTGAAGTCTGAGAGCACATCAGTTTGCCTTAATTGGGACCCCCGATGCGCATGTCACGCCACTCACGAGGCCGTTCGGTCACTCTCAGTAGCCTTCGTAGTTCTCGTGAATGGTTCCTTTGAGGCACAAAGGAGCTAAATGCCTACAAGTGCCGGTTTCTAATTGCTTTACTATGGTAAAACTACTACCGGTAGGGAAACACTTGGTCCCGCGTTTGAACATGAGGTTGTGCCTCAAAGCGCGACCACTCCACGGCCACCACACAGCAGGTTGGAGTCAGGCAACTGCCAGCAGTTCAAGAAGCTAATCGCATCTGCATCTGTCTCCGTATGTAAAAATTTGTGCGTCTGTAACACGATCTAGCATGACCGATTGTCCTTGTCAACTAAAGAGCACGTGTCAAGCATATGTGATGCAAGGAAGTAATGTCCATTTTAAGCAACAACACCCACTAATTTCGAAAACAAAACAAAAATATTAAAAAGCAATAGGCATCATCCTGCTTTCCATAGGTAACATTTGGCTTGCCCGCGGAAAGAAACGCATTTCCCCTTGAACCTGCAATAATAGAGTGCTTACAAAGCTTTTACAGGAAATGGCAATGCTTTTTGAAACCAGAAAAACTTAAACAGTCGTTTCTAGAGACTAACATTTTTGAATGTTTTAGCAGTCGGTTCTCTTGCACGTCATCTCGCCACTGACGCATATTAGCAATGACCACTCGGAAGACACAGATGATTTGCTGCTTCAGTTTGGTGTCACAGTTCACAGTTGAACTGCCGCATCTGGCTAGCTGTCAACTACTTAGGGACACAATGAAACTCCAATTGTATACATTTCTCTTTAGGGGGCCAGTAGGATCCCGACCACACAAACACCTGCCCGAATCGAAGCAGTCGGTAGTGGCGAATTCGATTCATGGACTATAAAGTCATAGCCTATGGAAGATGAAGATGACTGCTTTGTGGCTTTGGTTATGTTGGCTTTGTGGCCCTACTTAAAAGTAGCAAGTAGTGGCAAAACCCAGTGAACCGCAAAACAGATTTCAGAGAAAATGCGCCATCGCATTTGCTCGTTATTTTATGATCTACAGCAGTTCGACAAATTTTATCAAGACATCTCAAGAGTTGGACAGCAACAAGTAGAATTGGGTGTCAGCAATTCAATCCCACACAAAATGGGATGGAACTTCTGCGTCGAGGATGAACCGCCAATTTTCTTAGCGCATTTCCTCAAAGAACTTTTATTATTTTGGTGGTGCGTCACATCAGGATTGCACTAAGCATCAAACTTTAGCCTCACATTCATGGCTGTGATATCGCACCTTCGAACCTCGAACACAGAGATCTTTGCTGACCAGAAAAGGGCTCTGACATTCGGGTAGTTGCCATCCATTACTACCAGTGGTGCCAAGAAAAGGAATCAACACAGCTGAAAGACGACAAAGACGGCAAAACGAGTGTCAAGTGTCGGCAGATAAGTAAAGACCCATGTGAACTAGCCTTCAATAAAGCCTTCTTTAAAATCAAGAATTTTTGTTCCATCTCTTTAAGCAAGCCTCACTGTGTCATTTAAGTCAATCAACACGCTTGTCAAACAAGAGAGCACAAGTTCAGAATTGCTGTCGGATTGACTGACTGACTGACTGACTGACTGACTGACTGACTGACTGACTGACTGACTGACTGACTGACTGACTGACTGACTGACTGAACGAATACATTCGTGCCGTTAACTATCCTGCAATTTTCACGAGATGTGGTCTTCCATTATAGAAGTATTCGCGGTTTTAGTGTGTCTAAACGTGTCTTAGCATGAAATCGGTATACTGGGAGAAGTACAAATAAAAGCAGCTTTATAAAGCAGAAGATATCAAATGTACGCATCACCTACTACTGACAATTAATCAGCGGCAGTGCTACACACGATTAGCTTTTGCCTCTTAAGCCATCGCCACAGCTACTTACACCAGTAGTGAGATGGCACAGCAGCTTCGATTTCGAATTGTATGGGTCTGCAGGTAAAGATAAGGAAATGATCGCAGGCCAGGATAAGTAGGAGTCACTTGATGTAAAATGGATTGTGCGAGAGGCATGCTCGTGGCTTAATCTGAAAAGGCTGCTTTATCCGACCGAATGGATGACATCCTGTTTCCATGCATGGGGTAATAATAAGAAAAGAATGCAGGTAAGGCCAAAAGGAAAACTCTACTCCATTAGATATCTTATTCCTCAAACCCATGGCGTACCTTACTACTCGCTCTCTCGTGGGGGAAGGCCTGGTTTGTAGGGCAAAGTTAAAGCGAGAAGGACCGAGAGAGATATAGTGGACATCGACATGAGCAATAATGCAAGTGACCTGATGAAGCAGAGCTAGCATTCCTAAGAAGCCTTGGGTTAGTCACATGGAATACCGTTGGCCATGAACTCAATGATAATCAGGACTCCTGTCGTCGAGCTTATCAAAGCAGTTGCCTAGGAAAAGCACAGTGCGTTGTGAGAGAGATCTAGGCACGGTTTCTTACAACGTGCTCATGCTGAACTGCTGAACTCAAACAACAATTCTGTGTAGTACTTATTATTCTCTACATTTTCACGCACCCATCCTAGGCAGCTGATGGCCCCAAACATGCATCCACCCCGCAAATAAACTACCGCAGTCAGGCGCTTTATACTCAGGAGGGGCACAGTTAAGCAGGGACAAGTTGTGCTGGCAAAAAGTCGTCTTTTAAGAAGCTAGTTTGCAGACGCATGGCGCTATTCGAATCTGATAAGATCGGGACACTGAATGGTTTGCATGCTTTGTAGTTGGAAAGCAGGCGGCAGACAGAAGGCCACTTCCAAAAAGGTTTAAGCTGTGCGAGGAGTGACCTGTACTGGTAAGAACTGTGCCTGACACTTTATGACTATTTAACAAAACACTCTAATAGGTCACAATGGATTGGACATTCCTCCGTTCAAATTCCATTTTGTCCTCTTGACGACACTTGCAAAGCCCTAAGAAGCGCAACTAGCAAATGGCATGCATTGTCCTCCTCTCTCTCTTTCCTTATATCATCCGCATCAAAAGAACAACGAGCTGAGGCTTTACACTTTCATTACTGAAAGAGCATTCTTCTCGGTATAGCCAAGATAATGAAAGTGAAGTAGAACAGCAGCAAGGAAGTGGGTGTACATAATAAGTAACGAATGATTTAAAGGAAACATTAGTCACCCTGTGAGAATAACTTTTTAGGTTCTCTGCCATAAAAATAGCATTCATCTATGATTAAAGATGCGGAAAATCCCATGTCACTTCCGTCTGGTGCATTCCAAATCGGCACGTAAGGAAGGGAGGTAATTTTCGTGCCAACACGCAACTGCTTTGATGTTGGGCTTCATGCGTTGACTGTTGCTTGGAAGGTCAACAGTTGGAGAGGTGTGGGACTTATACTTGCCAGGGTGTCTTTGCTGTTTGGTTGGCCTGCAGGCATTGACTGAAATGCATGCTAGTTTGTGTGGGAAGCTAACCGCCTATCGGCTGTGGGTTCCTCAAGACAAGCTACTAATGGAGCACTGCATCCACTGCCATTACAATTCGATGTGGATTTGGTGTGCTTAGGGGTATAGATCTCAGCACAGGTGGATCTAAAGCGCTAACCCAAGGAAAAGCATTTGCTATGAGGGCTGTGTCTGCATAGAATGATCGTATAGAGGGATGGCACTCATAGGCGCAAGGTCATGACCCTTACCATAATCCTTTCTGCCACGCATAACCATATAGGCAAAAATACCACAGCCTTATGTAATGCTCATAAGCGTAGCAGCATCATTGCCAGCCATCAGAATCTGATAAATGCAGCACGTCACACATGTGTGACGCCTAAAATCGAGCGTCTAGGGTGTGTTTACATAAGCTTGACATAAAGTGCAAGAATTTGGGTCTTCTTCTTTACTAAAACACCACAAATCAATGGGGTGTTGCTGGCTCCCTAGATGCCTTTCATATCCCAATGGAGTGGTCGGCTTCCTACATCCACCACTCTTTCATCAACTTTGTGCCTTGTTTCAACTGACTTAAAAGCCATCAGAATCTGATAAATGCAGCACGTCACACATGTGTGACGCCTAAAATCGAGCGTCTAGGGTGTGTTTACATAAGCTTGACATAAAGTGCAAGAATTTGGGTCTTCTTCTTTACTAAAACACCACAAATCAATGGGGTGTTGCTGGCTCCCTAGATGCCTTTCATATCCCAATGGAGTGGTCGGCTTCCTACATCCACCACTCTTTCATCAACTTTGTGCCTTGTTTCAACTGACTTAAACGAGAGCCTAAGAGGCTGGAAAGGGTCCCTAAAACGGCAAATTGGTAATCGCTCAATAAGTCGACTGTGAAAGGTGCTTTTGGCCAACATATCTAGGACGTCTTGCCTTTGTATGGCCTCGGAACAGTTTGAATCCTTTGCCTTTAAGGCTAAAATTTTATCCATCTGTCTGTTTGATCACTTCTTTCAAATATGAACGCATAGAGACGCAAGGGGAGTTCCTGAAAACTTTTTGCCACAAGTTTTGCATAAAATTTATTTTCTTTAATCACAGGTGTGCTGATGGGGAAAGTAGATGACAGTGCCTCCTCCTAACCACCACCATTCCTTTCACCCACACTCTCCGTAGAGCAGATGCAAAGTTCACGAGCGGCTCTTTTGAGAAAAAGGGAAGGTGGATAGTATTGACTTCGTCTTCTAGTTGTGCCTTTAGGACGACTACACAGTCAGCAGTGAATTAGGTGATCTCGCGCTCGAATACGAAGTTGCAATTCCTAGTGACCACTTCACACCCGGCAAACCGCATGATGGATTCAGGTTACTACCATCAGTCTAATATGATAAACACGCCTTTGTTTGCTTACATATGTTTAAATTACTACATCTGCCGCACGAGCCACAACAACCGATTGTACTTGGCTAACAAATAAATGGTGCCACACATGTGTGACAAAGTGGATTATTTGCACAATTTAAGTGACAGCAACTCCGAATTCCAAAATTAATTCTATATTGTTACAAAAAGGGAACATTGTTGTAGGCTGTTATTTCTATTAGCTGCTTGCAGGCTAGTGTTGGTCTGCATTAATCGCGGGAAGAAGCACAAATAACTACATATATTAGCCATGCCACTAGGCACACGACTTTTATACAGCTGCCTTAAATGCCCCATTGAAAATATAATCCGTCGCCTTCAAAGTCCAAGAAGAAGGTATCTGGCTGGTAAAGTGACTGAGGAGGTCACCATCCAACGAGACTGAGTCACCTCTTAACCACTCCGAAATCACATATCGTGTAAAGACCTGCATAAGGGACGCATTGTTGGATTAGTGGGTTTGATGAATGTTGGCAGCTGTCTTGGACCCATTAAAGAGGATATAACTCCAAGGTGAATTACAATTTCATAGTCAGTAAAATTGTGCTCACAAGGCAATTTCATTTAAAAGCACACAAAATTGCGTAAGTGAGCAGGTGATCAGTCTAATAAAGATTTGAGACAGTATGGAAAATGGATGGTAGAGTTAATGAATGGATCCCTACTACGAAAACAGCCAAGGATACGTGATGAATCAGAGGGCGGGGCAACAAATGGCAATGCATCAACGCGGAGCGGAATAGAGGAGATCAACATTACGTTGGATACTGGAGTGGGTTTCCGAACAAATGCCTGAGGTTGTGGAGAGAAAAGTAAGGGATGGGTAAGGAAATCACAATCAGCAGTGAGAAGACTGCATCCACGAGTACTTTGACAGCCGAAAGATGGCTCTAAACATGCTCCACGAGGCGATAGCCAGGCGATTTCTGTTGCCAGAAATAGGAACTCCACCACTCGTCTCGTTTGCCATCACCAAACCATCTAATTCTTCCCCAGTTAAGCAAGGAGAAGGGTGCTACTAACAAGACATTGAGTAGCAGCACAATTCTGACAAAACATGGCATTTTAGGTGCTCCTTCAAAACGCATTTGCTAACGCGTGGACTCTACTTAGTTGGCACTGCTCAGCCAATCGACACGCAACTCGTCTGGTGCGTCCTCCCACCTTTCATCGACCCATTGATGGTTCCACCCAACTCAGGTGTGACGCAGGCATCTTTGATTTCACCTGCTTTACCTTGACAAATGTGATGGAGCTATGAGGTGCGCCAATCACACAACACGTACCTGTTTGATGGCTCTCATCCAACCAGGATTTGCCACAGCTTCGTGCTTCTTCTCATTCGTTGGCGACTGCACACTCGAGGGAATGACACACCGTGGACTCTGGTGTGAACGGGCTTGTAGATGAGCACTGGCGTGAGCAGAGGCGACAACTCCATATTGGTGGGAGGGTGACACAAACGATGCGCTGTAGAATCGTCAATGTAGTGCCTTCTGACTGACAATGCTCTGGTGCCTGTGTGACCTAAGTAATGTGTTAGGAATGTTCTGTCCAGTATTTATTACCTCTTTATCACCCTTCCTGTCAAGAAATTATGTTTGTGAAAGCATACCAGACTCTACAGGTGTTCCGCTTCAACGTAAAGCGCGAGTTCACATAAGGGTGGAACAAGCCCAATAGAAATAAGGTTTTGTGCTTCGATGTGCCATCTGTAGTCTTGTAGTCGTTAGTTATTTGATCGATTTTAATGTCTAAACAACGACTTTCAGTAGACTGGATCGCTTCCAGAGAAGCGTCAACTCTTCTGAATGTCATAGCCTTGATTGAAAATAGCCCAAATTAATGGCAGAAGATGTGGAAGGATACGTCTTTGTTAGTAGAATGTAAGTGAGTCAACGCATAGGTGTGACGTGGGTGTATGGGTCTATTGGCAAGGTAGTGACGAGTGAGGACTGCCGCAGGCTGAGCCAAAGACCATCTCCATGCGTCAGTGTGTGAGACTTCGGTCGTCTTAATCATGTTCATTCACAACAATGAATTGAATTTGAAACTACAGCGAATTAGCCACCCAGAAAAGAGTGTAAGTGCTTGCGATTTCTAGAACGGCCAAGATCTGTTAGCAGCAATGAGAAGCTTCGAACGACCATCTGCAGCCCAGGAGACAGATATGTTTCACTGAGAAGTTGAGCAAGTCAATGCTGAAAAAAGTAGCACTTCCCTGTGATTCTTTTCTGTGGGGTATCTCGTGGGTCTGAATGGTTATCAGTAGCATCCAAGTAAGCTAACGTTAGTGCAACGCAGAGGGGACTGAATTGCACCGAATAAAATAGTAAAATTTGCAGATTATACTATCGAATTGGGAACTGTATAAGACATCCACCTCTACTCTTAACCCTCTATCTTTCGTGTGGCAGTTTTTCGTTTTTCTATTTGTGGACTTTGCTAAAGGAAGTGTGCTTAGAAAAGTGACCATCAAAATACAAAGAATGGGTTGAATGAATAGTACCACCGCCATAATCTGACACATTTTCAGCCTCGTCAAGGCTACTTGTGTGGGTTTCTTCCACAAGATGTGTGCACCACTCTTCGGTGTGCTACCCACGTCAATGATGTTGGCTTCCAACGGCATGCCAATTATGACTGGAGTAGCCACGGACATAGCCTTCACTGGATGGTGTTGCCTTAAACAACTGTTTGATTGACGTCAATGCCGCACCCAAAGAGCTGTAATCCTATTAAGCCCTGCCCCCCCTTACAATAAAATTACCTTTTATGGTGAAGGCAAATAACTACAAATAATTGTGCAACCTCACTCTAACCAATTTTTTCCACAACCTTTGGGTGACTTGTCCCTCTCGCTTCGAGTAAGGCCATTTTGTGGGCTATTGACTTGTCCGGGCCACATAAATTCATAAGAATCTAAGAGAATTGAATGAGATTTTATCAGTTTTCTCTGATCGCGACACCATCTCACCCACTCGGCTATTCGATCACTACTTGTTTTAACAGTAGAACCCATGGAGGCACCACAAAAGTATCTAAAGTTTCCTGGTGCATGTCTTAAATTAACTTTATTTTAACCAATCAAATGTGTGTTGGTGGAGAAAATGGACGGCAGTGCGACATCCCATCCAGCTTCGTCCGTTTCACACACCCTCTCCGCGGAACCGCAGTAGGGTTAATGGCCGGTTCTTTTGAGGCATAGAGAAGGTAATTACTACAGATCTAGTCTTCTACCTGAGCAATTAAAACATTTGAATACGAAGGTGTGCCTTCCGGTAATCAATCTGCGGCAGCCACATCGCAAGTTGGGAGCAGTTTACTGCCATCCGTCCAATAAACTATTCACGTCTTCATTTGTCTATGCTAGTCTCGAGTGATGCATATGAGGCTCAAGACAGCACAACCGCTCAGGCTTGCCTAGTAAATCACCCGCGACACACATATGTGATGCGATGGGATAAATGCCCATTCTACGTGACAACAACCACTAGTTTTTGACATCTTTTAATGTGTTTACGAGAAGGAGAAAGCATTGCCTTTGGCTTGTTGATATCACTTGCTGCTGAGAAGCTAATGTGCTTGAAATTTTGATCTGCATTGACCGCGGAAATAAGCACAAACAGCTGAATAGTTTAGTAAAATTGAGATGCATACAAAGTTTCCAAAGTTGTTCAAAGTGTCTTTGTAGCCCATAAATAAAAAAAATTTTGGTTGCGGCGACATTTTTAAACACTACAAAAAACCGATGCCTTGCCCATGCCTTCTTGAACGGTACACATCACCAATGACCACTCGGAAGGCAAAGACAATGTGATGCTGCAATTTGGCACCGCAGAACCTCCTCAGTCACTCAGGTTCACAATTCAACTGTCCCCTCTGGACAACCATCAACCACGTAGGGACTCACCGCGACTCCTTTTACACACTCTTCTGCATGCAGCAATGGGCACCTGGTTAGGCAAACACATGTCCAATTCTAAGCAGTCGGTGGTGCCGCATCCTATTCGTGGACCATGTATAGCCTGACCGATTACGTGGGCATCACCTACGTCATTTGGGATAGAGCCTAATGTAGGAAACAGTCGCTCTCCCTCCAGCCCCACCAGCTGCAGACGACAATGCTAAGAGCATGGGAAATTGCAATCAATACTCTTGCCTCCTCAGGCAACACTTCTTTCCCCACTGCGCATTCAGCAGCGCTCTACTTTGCCAGCGTCTTATTCATGACACACCGAGGCTGGTCTACGAGGCGGATCTTGATTCGTGATTAGTGCATTCACTACTCAGGCACCCTTACCCACTTAGTGCATCGGTCTTAGCTATGCTATGGATATAGCAGCAAGCCAAGTGTCTCCACATCCAAATGACCTAAACGCATTTGCCGTTGGATGTGGTGACTAGGACTCCACGCCTTCGGCATTGTTCACCAAATCGACACGAAATTCATTTTGTGCGCACTCCCACCTTTCATCTGCCCTTGGGTGGTACCACCCAATTTTGAGGGGCCTTTGAAGACGAAGTGTGGCAATTGTAGTATGAGAATACATTCCATTACCACAAACCTCCAATCACATTTTCTTTCACATCTACACCTGCTTTGCCATGACGGTTGTGAGTGAGCTCTGAGCTACGCCAATAACATAATGCGTGCTCATTGGAAGGCTTTTATCCAACCAGGATTTGCCAGAGCTTCACATTTCTTCTCATTCGCTGACGACTGTTTACTCGAGAGAACGACGTGAGGCACGGGCTCCAGTGTGAACAGGTTTTTGTGTGAGCACTGGCGTGAGCAGGTATGACAGTTCCATAATGGCGTGTGGTGGCACAAATGTAGCGCTGTAGAAACGCCAATGTATCTGTGCCTGACTGACAATATTTTGGAGCTTGTAAGATCTGAATAAAGAGTTGGTAATGTCCTGCTTGTTAACTACTGTTCTCTCTTCATCCTACATTTTATCACCTCTTAAGTGGCTCCACTCGAGTCGATTTTGACATAAATTTGCACAGTGAAACGTGTCAATGTGAGCTGTCCTTAAGAAAGATTGTTAGAAGATACCAAACGAAGCGAAGGAATAGAAAAGGACATGGAGATATATTAATGATGCAAGGTTTTTAGGCGCACCTCGCAGCACTTCCATTAATTCAATTTGCAAACTCTTAGGAGCTTTAGGAATAAAGGCGTGCAAAATGCTCTGTCCCATTAAAACAGGCAGATAGGGCGGTGCTGTTTATGGCATCACGGTTTGTCACGTGGATTGTTCAAGCAAAGTTGGATGGCACGATTTGATCTTTGAAAAGTGGCGATGACATCAGCCTGATCAGTCAGTTTGGAGTGGGCTTCCAATTGGACTTAGCTCGTTGCGACCACCTTGTAACCCGTCTCCGAGTTCAACAATTAAGGACAAAGAGGAAGACGAGCATCAGCCAGTGAGTTACCCACTACTTGGCCATGGAGTGACAACTGCTGTTTCTTTACATTCGGAAGTGTCAGCCATAGCGGCTGATCCAGCAAGTGTACAAGATGATACCTTGTAAGTACTCAGAGGGCCGCATAATCTTGTTTTGAACTTTTTAGATTTGTCTTAACTTGGCGTGCTCAATTTGTTCTTTGCTTAGTAACCTCGATTTGGAGGCATCTTGCATGTGTTCGTACCCATAGCAGAGCCAAGAACAATGCACGAAGTGGACGGGTGTGCTTGAGAAGCACACTCACTGACCATGGATCCAGACCTGCCTCATAGACCAGCCTCGAGTGTCGACAAAGAAGCATTGGTGAAGCAGTTTGCCTATCGGTCGACATAGTTCAGAATGATTTGTGGTGACAATTTGAGCGAAGATTACAATGCCTTGAATTCACTGTCGTGATGGTGAGTTACAACCTCATTAGAAGGCATAATGCACATCTGTTTATGTCCGTTTACCTCAAGATCGCCCTTTCCCACAAGTTAGAGCAGTAATCTTTCGTCAACGCTACGTGCAGCTAGAAGTGACCGACCAGTGGTGAATGACGAATTGAGTGAATATGTTGATGCTCGGTAGATAAAAGCCGACTAAAAAGACCCTTCAACATTTCCGTCTCTCGTGGTTTATGTGGTAATAGGTCAATGAGTTGGAACCCTAAATGATGGTTGCTGCTGAAGTTGTGCGTTTTGGCAGAATTTCACAGTGCAAATGAATTCAGCCTCAGAAGGACAGCAGTGGGATTGTCCCGCCTCCGAGAGGTGATAGGTCTTGCTGAGGAAGAGAAAAGGAGTGGAAAATGGAAAGAGAGAAGAAAGCAGCGACCCACCCTGCTGTGAATGTAAGGCAGAATCCAGGCTACTGACTTGTTACAAGCGAATCTGGTGCAAAATGCTGACAAAACCATATCCCTCTTTAGAACCTTTCATCCAAATAGTTTCAGCAACTCCTTTTAATTCTATGGCAGCGGCAAACCTTCAGACTGCAGGTATATAAAAATTATTAAGTCAGAGGTCACGCAGCCGCTTGGCATGAGAGTGGCATACAAGGGTTCCATCAAGAGAGCACCAACTTCTACAAGCCTTTGGGGCGGCAGCAAGTGCTCCAAACATGGCATCGCTCAGCATGCCTCGGCACAACCTTTCCCAGCTGAAAACAGCTATTCACAATGAACAACCAGGAACCACTTTATTACGACTCAGAATTTAGAGAACACACAGCATGTGAGGGAAATGGGACTGTGCAAGCTTGGAAAGCTACCGAATCCCACACCCCATTTTACAGAGCCAGCTGCATCATCTTCACCCACTTTACCATGCTGCGTTATGCCAGTAGGATGCGACGACCCACTTTGTCAAAGTGCTATCACATCCTCAAGAGAAGGAAATCAGCTGTCCTCGGAAAGGTAGAATCTTATACTTGTTTTGCCAAAATAGACTGAAAAGTGCGCAGCATTGCATTCGTATGTTCGGACAGAAAGACAGCATGGCAGAATACCGTCATTAGATGATGACCACCTCATTCTTCAGTTAGCATGCGAGCATTGCGCAACAAGCGGAACTGGCCGTGCTTGTGCATTTCGGCTCTCTCAGACAGCACATAGTTTTCGCAGGGGCACTTAGGACTGAGGCTCACCATCGCACGGTCGATGGAGGTAGGTGCCAAATTGGAATTCGCGCTGACGTAGTTTGCGTCCCACCTTATCACGGTTAATGTCAAACCAGGCTTAACGAAAGCTGGACAGAATTCAACCGAATGCAACATGGCATAGGGAATGCAACCATTCCCATTCGTCCGTAAATTAGTTGCCAGTCACAAATCATTCGAAGTGTCAGTCACCACAAGAATATCACCCACCAGTGCTTCCTGCTCCCTCCACCAATTAGCCTACCTTATGCTAGATCTGCGGTCTGCAGATTTCTTTCGACTTTGCCTTGTTGAGTCCCCTTAGGAATCGTCTCGCAAAGAGACAGCTCCACTCCCTACTCCACTTTGCAATGACGCCTTTTCAACACGCTTGCGCCATGGCGGCGAATTCTACCTGAAGCCATGTTTCCAAGCAGTCTCTGAGGCTGCTTCTTCAAGAAGATGATAAAGGCTTAAAGGGATCTTGCAAGACTCTTATGAAGACCCAGCACTCTTTGCTCATTACTTCACGCAACGTACCTATTCATTGCAAGTAAACATCCGGCAAAATGAAATGGCCCATCCACTTCTCTGTTATGCCCGCCATGTAACGGAAGGCACCAGTTGTCGATTTTGACACCATCATGGTTCACTAGCACAGGGTTCTGATCATCTGCTGAAGCAGTTGCAGTGAGTCCACACCATCATAGCGCCTGTTTGAATGTGGAGTAGGTAAAATATTTGGACTGCAAATCACTTTTTCATCTTTACAGGTTGCAACCGTCCTTCTACGACTGGTCATCAGGGCAAGTTCGCAACCTCTCACACCAGCTTAACCAAGTGTTGGCTAATGTACTGTGGAGTCGGAGGTTGGAAGTAGGGACTGGATCATGCCATCTACCTCAAAACCCCTCTAGCTTATTAGCAAGTGCCCAATTTCTCTCGATCCCTTGAGCTGTCCTTCATTCAATCCTTCCATGCCCCCATCATCTCCTTGTCCCCTCTTTGCCAATGAAATCTAACAAAATGGGGGAGGAGGACCAAAACTAATGCAGACTTTGCAATGCACACGTGGAATCAACAGAAGGGAGAGGGGATAATCTCCTAATTATGTTGATTTAAGTGTACTGTACAAGTGCATTTAAAACACGCACGAATTCGTTAATGGTAGGCTAAAGAAGACGCAAAAAGCGGGCAAGTGTACTAAACCTCCGTCGGGTGACGTTTGAGTCAACTCCACAATTTGCCTCACTCACGAACCGAGTTATTGCGGTTTCATCAAAAGGCTGTAAACGAAGTCAAATTTGTTGCTCATTCATTCGTAGTCCTCCTGTGTGGCCTGCTTTTCGGTGTTCGCCCACTTTATTGTCCTCTCACATATCGCTAGCATTTCGTCATGATTCTGTTTCTCCTCTGCCTTTTATTACTTCCTTTTTACGCTGTAGACGTAGTCCACTGACTAATTCTTTGCTGCCATTCTACGCCTCTCATTCTCATCCTCCTGCTTGTACTTCTCCACATCCTTCAGCATCTGCTCTATGTCCTTTTTAGACAGACGACCCCTGTAGTTCGTAATAATGATGCTGTTCTGCTTTCCTGTCGACCTCTCCATCGCCGACACATGGAGAATGCTGTTTTCGTCAATCTCATAGGTCAAGTCAAGCTTCATCTCACCGCACGGCCTTGGTGGGAAACCCGACACAGTAAACTTGTCCAAAATGTGGTTGTCACACGCCCTCGCACGTTCACCTTCAAAAATCTTGAACGTAACTGTCGTTTGATTGCCATAAACTGTTTGGCGACCCTGTGTCTGCTTCGTTGGTATCGGCGTGTTACGCTTTACCACCGTCGACAGCGTACCATCTAGGTTCTTCATACTCAGTGTCAGTGGTGTCACATCCAGCAGCACTAAGTCCTGCATCGCCGCCGAATTCTCACCAGTCAGATCGGCCGCCAGCACAGCTGCTCCGTACGCCACTGCCTCGTCTGCGTTGATGGATCTCTTCACCCATTTGCCTATGAAGAAGTCCTGCAACATCTTCGCCACCTTCGGAATACGCGTCGAACCACCCACCAACAATATCTCGTCCACATCAGCCCTTGTCATCTTCGCATCACTGATCGCAGTCTTTACTGCATCCATCGTCCGATTGAATACATCCGAGCACAGCCCCTTAAATCGGGACCACATTAGAGTCTTTTTGAATTCGATTCCTTTGAACAATAATACTATTGCAATGTCCGTGCTCTCAGCTGCGCTCAGCACCTTCTTTGCCTCCTCACACTTCTCTCACAAACAAATGATGGCTTTCTGGTTAGTTGTTAGGTCTTTTCCCTCGTGCTTCTTTTTGAAAACCTCCTCAAAGTGGTCCACTAGTCGAGAAGTGATGTCCTCACCACCCAGATGCGTGTCGCCACCAACCGCCTTCACCTCAAGTTTTCCATCCTCTATCGACATGATGGACACGTCGAAGGTGCCGCCGCCCCAGTCGAAGATGAGCACGTTGCGCCGTTTCTCGATCTTCCTGTTCACGCCGTAGGCGATGGCAGCTGCAGTCGGCTCAATGATGAGGCACAGCACGTTCAAAGCCGCCAGTCTGCCAGCATCAACCGTGGCTTGACATTGGTTGGTATTAAAGTAAGCTGGTACTGTGATGACAGCATTGGTCACCTCTTTGTTTAGGTATGCCTCCGCTGTCGCCTTCAACTTTGACAGCACCATGGCCGATACCTGCTCAGCAATGAAGTGCTCTGTCCTGCCACGATGCTGCACCTCGATCTTCGGTATTTTTACAGCACTTATGACTTTGAAAGGCCAGCGTCTCATATCGTCCTGTACTTCTACATCTTCGTAGCGGCGTCCGATCAGGCGTTTCACGTCAAACACTGTATTGGTAGGATTCCTGTCTGCCTGTTTCTTTGCAGCCTCGCCAATAAGGCGTTCTCTGTCAGTAAAGGCAACACAACTCGGCGTTGTGCGGTTGCTCATGTCATTAGCTATTATTTCAACCTTGTCGTTTTTGACAACACCAATGCATGAGAACGTCGTTCCCAGGTCGATGCTGATGGTTGGATCCGTTGACATGTTTTCGTAAGAAGCGCAAATGCTAAGACTTGTAATGTCAGAGTTACAACTTTAGCTGACAGTAGCGCACCGGTTTATTTGTCACGCATGCTTGAAATAGCTACCAGACACTCGTGAGGGAACTTATTTAAAGCAGTGCAAAAGGCAGTGTACATGCACACGTGAAACAAGGCGATTGGCTGTGTCAGGTAGAAGCACAAATGTGGATGTTTATAAAGCCACGTCGATTTTGAGGTACCGCCCTTGGCTTAGTCGATGCGTGTGGCTATTTACTCATGCTGCGCCCTGTAGCTTTGGCAATCCATCTGCTTTCCTCTAACCGAACCCTAAACACATGATTTTCCTGCTCGTGGAAATGAGATTATTCACAAATGCATATGCATGCGCTTTCCCGTTCAACTGGTGCGAGAGAAGGTGAATGTTGGAGCAAACTTACCGCCGCATCAGTGGCCATGTCACCTAGGGAACGCAATCAGATTTACTTGCTAGAAGGCACAAAAGCATCTATGAACCTAACCTCTTCGCAATTTTCATGGTTGTATTGCAGAAGTTGCATTCAATTTAGCAAATTTCTTCTGCATCATTTGATTTTATTGCTCGGGATATTTTGGCCAAAGAGATTTGGCTGTGATTTGGAAGGGGTTACACAGATTCGAGGGAAAATTGGCAAAAGATTGCTGCGAACGTAATGTCTTAGGACCACGCAAGACTCAACATTTGTTCGCCATCGAGTTTACAGCCCCGTCGAGCAAAACATGATGTCATGTAAATTTTAAGTGCTAACATTATTAGAAAGAAGCATTTCGCAGTGAATATTAACTCTGTGGCACCACGAGTTATGTGATTGGCACTGCTCATTACACAATGACGAGGGTCATACGTCAACGGACGAAGACTTCGAAGTAAATGTGATTAGGAGGCGTCCTTATTTCGAAGACGCCTCTGTCAAAACCGACTCGGGTGGAGCCACTTAAGAGCTGATGAAGGGTAGGAGTGGGTACCACACGAGGAGCGTGTTAATTGGCGAAGTAGAGCCACGAATTTGGAGGACCTGCGTCAGCAGTCACCACACTCAACTGCACATGCCTTTTGTTGGAGCATGCGAAATTTTCAGCCCTAACTGCATTCTAGCGAAAAACCAGAGAAGTAGAAGCATGTGGAAGGAGGGCAGTGACAAAACTGACGATGACAATGCTTAAAGTATTTGTCCTCAGCATCAATATAGCTTAATTATAGGTGGTGGCGGAGGCCACCCTCAACGTGTGCTCTGTGTTGCTGTTATTTGGTTCCGGCAGACGGTTTCCAACGAATCGCACAACCGGGCATTAGCGCTTTGTACCTATTGGGGCCACATTGCCCTGGACTACCTCAACGACGATGGAAGGCACAATATCGTGTTGGAACGCACTATTCGACACCCACCGTAGAGCCTGATACCACTAATATGGCAACAGCTCAAGTTTGTCCCCACAACCAAGGCTACGAGTTAAATAATCAACGTGCTGCAGTACAAGAAACCGAATAGAAGTTAAGGGCTTAGTCATACTGCGACAGTTCAATGACTCCTGTCCCATCTAGTCCATCACCTCAAGCTAGAACAGTGCATCTCAAATTGATTGTGTCGATGGAATTACCTACATCATGCTCATTGCTGATACATGCCACTCGCACTCATTCAGGCGCATCAACTGAACTCTCTCGTCCTCACACAACACTCGCAAGGCGTTCATTCCACTGCCTTCTCATCGATAAAAGAGTTGTGACGTCGACTTGTTGAAAGTGAAGAACAACATTTACCACATCCTCGAATTAAAAAAGAGGCACTAAAACCACTCCGTGAGGGTCGAGGCAGAGCTTCCAGTTTTCAGTTCATGAGAACAGGCAACCACCAGTGAATCTTCAACAATGTGGGTCTGTTCAAATAATTGATGCTTGGCTGGTTCTCGCAACCCGGGACTCGACTCTCTGAGCCTTATTTCACTTTAATCAGTTCCATTTTCAGTAACTAAGTTAGAAGTAAATGTTCAGCTTTGCAGAGGTATAATTTGCGTCGTTTGGATTGTTAAGAGGGTTTCATCTGTGCCATAACTCAAGAGTTCTACGGCTGCGAGACCTTTTAGTTGGGTAGGCAAAAAGGCAGCAGTCGACCTGTTTTCCTATGTAGTGAGAATTTGTGGTTGATCACACTTTTGGTGGCTACCCACTTCCAAATTTATGTTCAAATGACTCATAACTTCCCTTGTACTCTTTGGCTTAGTTTGTCGACTTTTTACTACCGAATCACTGCTCTGAAGCAAAAAGTTGTAGTCAATTCTTGCATTCCTGCTCTTCCAATAAAGGAACAGAAGAAGGAAGCAAAGTTGGTTTCAGTGAGGCTGCACAATAATTTGTAGTCCTGCCCCATTTTTTCTCTCGTCTTCTCCTCCCGAGTTAGCCATTGTCAATGCCATCTTGATGAGTTCTACTAGTATCTGATTGTCCATGTCTACTGTCTAGCATATGCTCACACCTTTCTCCTACCGCATTCGTGGTTAAGAGTGAACGTAGATTAGACTGCAATAGAGCGCTCAGCGTCAGTTGCCTCTCAGTGAGTTGCGAAGTGACTAAGGTGAGTCCATTCAAACACCCAAGATTTGAACCACCATGGCGCCCTAATCCATGTCAGCACTTGCGTTTCATATTTCCTTTTACTACTCCAGCCCATCCCAAACCCCATCTATCAAGTTTCCCCTCCCAACGTACTTTCGAGAGTGATGACAAGCACGTCGAATCGCCATAAGTTCACGATCTGTATTTAAGCTGGACTTTTACCTACTGCATTGCCCCTGTCCATCCTTTGCCCATTTAGATGGTCTTGACGCCTACACAATTACGGAAACTTATTGAACGCATACTTATTCTGCTCTAATGAAATGGAGCAATATGGGCTCCAGCAGCAACAATATTATGGCTTACAGGAAGTCCTGTGAGTCTTCCACAACTATTGCTCATCAAATTTGATTTAAAACAAATGTTAGCTGCAAAGGTTGGCATAAAACCCCCGCGCATAGAAGCAAAATGGATAGCAGCAGCTCATTTTGGCAGATGTGAAAGTTGTTACATTTATGGAACTGGTAATGACTCGTGGCGCATTGTGTGATAGAGATAATACTGCTATGGCAGCTGCTATCGAATGAACGCTACGTCGAGATTTAGGGTTGCTGTACACACCCCACCCACCTTTGGCTCTTCAGTACAAATGGCTTCAGTCTCAGGTCTTCCCTTAGATGTGCAGACCAACATCATGTTTCGCATAAACTAAAAAGCACTGGCAAGAAGCAAGTGTTTTATTTTATGCAAGCACAGAAAGGCACAATAAAAGCATTCAGTGCAACCTGAGTCAATAGACGGCTCTGCCAGTACTTTTGCTAGTTCGGATATAATCCTACAGCCTAGGTTATAAAAGATTGGCACCATCGAATTGTGTCGTGACTGCTGATGAGAACAGAACTACCAATCCACTGATGTTGGCAACAGAGCAACGCAACAAATATCTCTGGGGCGATAAAGCAACCTCCTCACGCAGTCGAAACGTGCGCATCATCCGCAAGGGTCAGACTTTATCCCCACGATCGTGATTGGCATCTCGATCATTTTTATGGCCTTGGCCTAAATTGCAGCCGGCTAGCTGTTATGGAGCCCTCCACCAACGAAACTATGGCAATGAAAGCGGTTTACGTTGGTATTATTTCAGAAGAGCAGCACTGGAAGCAAAACAATGCTGTATTTGCACAAAAATGCCAAAATGTGTAGCATTTATTTTTATGAGCAGGAAGATGGATCGCCTGATTCGAGGCTCGCCCTTCTAGCTGGACGTTAATTATTCTTTCCTGCCCCATGCCAAGTCAAACCTTAGCTTTCAATCTAGGTCCAATGACTTCAAGTGCCCTGGGTTATCTCAACCTTTGCAAAAACAAGTAGAACAGTTTAGGAAGCCTCTTATCTAGTGACGTTATCCTCTTTTTAAAGTGTTTACTATGCTGTCGGAATCACGGAATCGTAGCCACAGCTAAGCAAAGTCAACGAAAAGCCTTCGCCTTTGCAGTGGTTGACAGCTACACAAGATCCTACTTTATAGCCTTCTTTCGAGTTCACTTCTGCAAAAGTCATTAAAGGTCAAAAATATTACCTCCGCAACAGTGCCAGCTCACGCGCTGATGTCCTTTTCTTGAAGAAATGCTGTTAGTGCCCTCCGGTTCCTTTCTAATTCGAGAGTGCAGAAATATCGCTTTCTGCTTAAATTGTAATGCACAAACACCAGCAAAACACTAACTGCGATGAAAGGTGTTATGACGAGTGACTCAATGCGATGCCTACAATAGCGGACAGTGGCAGAGAAAAGGGTCGTATTTGGTTATGAAGAAAAGATGATACGTATCATTACCATGTTGGTGCCTCAATGCAAACAACGACTGTGGTGGCGACTTGCAGTAAACTATTGACGCTGTGGGTTCTTGCGAGAGCAAGCTTATATTTTAGAGGAGTAATGAAGGTGAGCAATAGGCCACCTTTATTCCTACTCTTCCTCGCATTCACTTCCCCCCGGTATTCAGATTCTGCAAGGGACAGAGCGCTGTTGTGGCGAAGAGAAGGGGATACTGACGAGATGTAGGTCACAGTGAGGACGCTATGGCTGCACGCGGACTGCGTGGACCGCATGACTCACTAGATCAGTGTTAATGACGTCAGCGCAGATGCTCTTCATGCTTCCTCCTTCTCGTCTCTTTCTAAGGTTAGTTGCCCTCTCTCATGCTCTTTCAACCTGCAGAGCCCGAGACAATCCCAAAAGCAGCGTTGAACTTGCAAGTGTAAGAGTAACTCTATTGCGTATTTTTCCTGTAACACCACCCTCCTTTAAGAAAGCAGTATTCCATGGGGATTTTGACTCGTCTGTATGGCCCTTATTGCTTCTAACAATTCACGCTCCATTGCCTCTTTCGCTACGTTGCCTACGTTGCTCCAATGCTCCTTAGTTCATCACACAAAATTGCAAAGAAATTTTGGATTCTCTAGAAAATAAGTTATTCTCTCAGTCAATCAAACGGCGACATCAGACCATTCGCAATCACGGCTTTGTCTAGCAGATGTGTAGACTAGGCCCTTGTCTTGACCCAGAATCCAAGAACTGCAAGGTTAGTGCAGAGACTTTTAAGTTGCTTAAGCCGTCACATTGCTTTTATTCAGTCATGCGATACTTACTTTTGTGGCCTTGAGAGGTGATAGAACGTAATCTACCAACGTGAGGAAGGGTTGAGAGGCCATTGACAAGCCCTAGTGGCCTATTGTCGAGATGCAGACGAGTGTTTCGATAGTGTAGACTCACTGCAATGCCTTTGGCATAGGCCTAGCGGATTATGTGGACAATAATATTGCTAATCAATGCCTACGATCGCAAAGTGTGCAGTCATGAAGAATGACTGAGTGTTTATTTGCAAGGAAGGAAACGGCTGCACGAATTTGCGATTGGGAAGTGGTAAAACTCTATGTGTCATCCGAGATTCTTTGGAGAGAGAGAGGCACTTAATACGCAGAATGAATTTGGCAGTGAAGACGCATAAAAGCCTCAACACCGGGGAGTCTGGAACATTCAGCCCAAAGAGGAAAACCTACTTCTAGGCAAGTATAGAAGGGAGGTAGAAGTCAAGCCAAAATACAGCACAATACAATACATAGATCTGAGTAAACAAGAAAATGAAATAATAGAGTAGAAACAAACAATAATTTCCGTCTTCATCAAATCCTATTCAGTTGAATAAATAAACTAATGCATGCACTGTGCTTCCCCATAATCTTAAACCTCAAGCATGGGGACCCAAATTACCGTGCATCAACCTGAACATTCTGCAGGGAGCCATTCATCATTGCCACCGTTGATGACCAATGAAGTGAGGCAGCACTTAGGGGGCGATAAAGGTGGCTGAGTGGTGCAATTCACAATACAATGCATGGGGTTGACAGGTGAGCCGTTCCTCTGATGGACATGTAAAGACTCACTAATTGAAATGTTGTCTTTTGGCCCTTTCGAAGCTTTACGGTACCACTTACGCCAGCTATTACGTTCAACGATCGTAGATCCCTGTGCATTACTTTCTCAATCCCTAGATGCACCAGATCCATCGCGATCTGGACGTACAACCAAGCAGGGAATGCGTAAGCCTATTGTTGCTGACTGAGTGACTGGCCGACCGAACGAAAGCGATCGTGCCCTTGACAAGCCTTTAGATTTCTGTGGTGAATCGCATGCGTTATGATGGGAAAAATGTAGTAAGCGATTACTGCACAGATGGGACTTATTTAAATGCGTTCAATATCCGTTACTGCGCTGAAAGCGAATAGTTCCTGTGACTTTGGCTGTTGTGGCAGCTGCTTACACCAGGGCTGAGACAGTAAGGCGGCTCCAATCGCGGGGTTCGTGAGTGTGTGTTTGACATAATGGGGCAAGCGAGAATGGGTAAGAGTCACCTTAAGTGAGGTCTGTTGTGTGAGAAATTACGGTTGCTGCTCAATCTGAAAAGACTGATTTATCTAGTCAAATGACTGACATCCTCCTACAGGCTTAAGAAATAATGGGTAAATAAGTTGCAAGCAAGACCAAAGGGTGGACTCTACAAACCAAATGTCCTACTCTTCAATCCTGTGTCGTACCGCACCACTTGCTCTGCAGTGAAGGATGGCCTGACTTGAACAGGTAAGAGGAAGTGATTATGGATGAAAAAGAGCGACGGTGAGCACCAACCTGAGCAGCAATGCAAAGGAGGCTCATGATGTCAAGTTAACATCCGTCAACGGTCGTGAGGCAGTCTCGAAGAGTACTGCTCGTCATAACCTTGGTGATAATGATAATGATATACGGTTCAAGATGTAAAAATGGGTAATAATATTCAAAGCACCTTCAAAAAGAAGGCGGAAGCGAAGAATGCAGAAAACGATTTGATTCAAAATATGCAAGTATTGCTAAATATATGCATTAGCTTTAGTAAGAAGTCATGTTAAATGCTGAAGCGTGGGCAACTTGAGAACGGCAAAGCAGGATGGGGAATAAGGTGATAAAGGTACAAATAAATGTGGGCGAAGGTCTGAGAATTCGACGTGGTTCAGGTGAGCGATATACGGGATGTATTGAGTAATGCAGGTGATGCAAAGCAGTGAACTAGTCATCCCAAAGACGTCCGCGTACAACGGCTAGCTGAGCTACTCGATAAGTTAAAGGATAATTGCTAGTTGCACGACAATGTCGTAGAAGTGCTATCAGAGCTTTAAATAAAATTTAACTACTTTTTCAAACGTAACGACATCAAGCATCCAATTGGGGCGCACAAAATGCAAAATGAATTATGAAGGTGCATAAAGATAACTACAAATGTAGGTCGATGGTGGGTGTTTCTGATTAGGCGCCTTCAAAAATGCTTGCTCCCAACTAGAGCGAAGAGTGGGATGACTCGACCACTCCGGAACTAACGAAGAAAAGCTGTTGCTCTACTACAAGGGATGAAGGAGTGGGGTGATGTAGCCGAAATTAAAGCAAAAAAGAAAGCGAAGACATCAAATGGAAAGTGAAAACAAGAAAACAAAATGCTACTAAGTTCTAATGTCTGTGCAGCGTTTGTGATTTCATTTAGGACGTGTTGTAACACAATACCACTTCCTTAGTTTCATAAATTCCTTCATCAAACCATCTGTTCATACATTCCATTATCAATCTACATTTGTGCCATCACTGTAAAAATTGCCAAAATATTGTTTAATATAAATTATAAACCATCTATAAATGAGATGCTTACTACTGGCACACAGACCACTCCCAATGGGCCTATTCAGGAGCAATGCCATTTAAATGTTTCGCAGACACGTAAAAATATACAAAAAGGAAAGAGGTAAATAACTTGATTAGTATTGAGAAGGAACGATGTCAGGACTCACCCTTAACTTCTACGAATTCTGCCTTTACCCTATGCTTTGGTCCACTTGCGATGTTCAAGCTAAGAAGAGGGGCATGGTGAAGAAATAAAAGGGCACATAGCACTAGGACGAAGCATAGTGGAATGGGACGGATCCAATAAACTGGATTGTGGAGTGGACAGTGGTCCAGAGAATCGCCAGGAGCAGCATGTCTTGCATTGTTCGGTGGCACGTGGTCTATTGCAGCATCGTGTCTGATAGCCCAGACAAAAATGGTACCATACTAACCTCAGTTTGGATGTGGCGCCAGAATTTGTGTGCCTTTGCGCCTCTTCATCTGGGCTAAGCGCCTTCCACAGAAGAGATCTGGAGGCAGCAAGCTCTTCTCAGAATCCATCCAACATCGCATAGCGCATGGTCACGGCACATCTTTTGCCTCCAAATAAACGCGCTTATGGGGTTCGCAAGATGGTTCTTTAGTGCGTAAGCAATGCTGGACACAGCGCCGTTGTTAGTGAAATGACTGGTAGGATAGTGAAGCGTGAACACATCTAGTAGCCAATCTTGCTCGCCTACATTCGTACATTGCAATTGAAATTTGAGACGATTTTTCATCAGGATGAATCGGATGTAAGCATAACGGAGTGACGATCTCGAGGCAAAGGTCCCACCAGCGTACACTGACAATTATTATCTCGTGCGCAAGGTGGGCCTACTGAAATTGGAAATCACCAGCCGCGCCTCGATCTTGTGACCAGAGACAAAGCAGGTCTAGTCATCTTAGTACAGAACTACTTGACCATCGAAAGAGTGGATAAACGGAACAAAGTCATTAGCTCTGCTAGTTTTTAGTTACTCTGCCTTCTTTTGCTTCCCGCTTTACGTAGGCTGAGGTTTTACAAATTCATGGAGGGACTTTCAAAGATCGACGTGAACGTGGTGCTCAGGGCCAAGTGTGACTTCATTTTATCGAAACGCGTACTATAATCAGCGCAAGTGGTGCCTAAATTGCCACTATTCCAGAAAATGTTCATTTTCGAGTTCTCAACTTTTCCATTCACGTGATTGACCGTTGACTACCATCTAGAGCAACACGCCGACACTTACGTTAGCCTGAGTGGCTATAGTCATCTACATTTATGCTCTAAATGCCCCGATAAACATTGTGAAACCAGATTTAATAGAGGCAGTGAATATACGAGGCTGTGCCCACCCAATTTTGGGCACTCCTTGAAGTCGAGCTGCTCATCGCACGTGCCTGCACGTCTGCGACGCACCGGCCATGGCAGCCCACCAGTCGGTAAACAGTCATCAACCTCGAACTCCCATCGATCAAACAAGTCATGTGGATAGCGGTAACATGGCTTACATCTTTGGTGTTCAAATGGACTCACCTCAGTCACTTCGCAGCCCATTGAGAGGCAGCTAACCTGCGCACTCCAGAGCTATATTCGTAATGTGCGCATTTGCATCGTTTGCTAGGGTGGTAGGCGATTTAATACTCAACCCACTGCAAAAAAGTCACAATAAGCGCAAACGAAATAGGCCGATCATTCACAATTTGACTTGTTAGACAATCGTTGTACTAGCTGTCATCATAACTGTGCTGGGATACGCACCAGACAAGTTGCGTGTCGACCTGCTGAACATGGCCAACCACGTGGAGTTGATGCGTCAGCAAGACGTGAACGTGGTGCTCAGGGCCAAGTGTGACTTCATTTTATCGAAACGCGTACTATAATCAGCGCAAGTGGTGCCTAAATTGCCACTATTCCAGAAAATGTTCATTTTCGAGTTCTCAACTTTTCCATTCACGTGATTGACCGTTGACTACCATCTAGAGCAACACGCCGACACTTACGTTAGCCTGAGTGGCTATAGTCATCTACATTTATGCTCTAAATGCCCCGATAAACATTGTGAAACCAGATTTAATAGAGGCAGTGAATATACGAGGCTGTGCCCACCCAATTTTGGGCACTCCTTGAAGTCGAGCTGCTCATCGCACGTGCCTGCACGTCTGCGACGCACCGGCCATGGCAGCCCACCAGTCGGTAAACAGTCATCAACCTCGAACTCCCATCGATCAAACAAGTCATGTGGATAGCGGTAACATGGCTTACATCTTTGGTGTTCAAATGGACTCACCTCAGTCACTTCGCAGCCCATTGAGAGGCAGCTAACCTGCGCACTCCAGAGCTATATTCGTAATGTGCGCATTTGCATCGTTTGCTAGGGTGGTAGGCGATTTAATACTCAACCCACTGCAAAAAAGTCACAATAAGCGCAAACGAAATAGGCCGATCATTCACAATTTGACTTGTTAGACAATCGTTGTACTAGCTGTCATCATAACTGTGCTGGGATACGCACCAGACAAGTTGCGTGTCGACCTGCTGAACATGGCCAACCACGTGGAGTTGATGCGTCAGCAGTCACCACATTCAACTGCAAATGCCTTAGGGTAGAGCATATGAAGTGGTGCAGACACAATTCACAACGGAATGTAACATTGCAACAAAATTGTGCTTTCGCTAACAAACTTGTCGGTAACACTATTCCTCCTGCCTAGGTGGAGAAGAACTGGCTGATGTGGTGATGGCAAACGCGATGAGTGCTGAAGTCTTTGTCGTCAACGACACCAATCGCCTCACCACGAATGCATACTTCATGCTTGTAGTCTTCGTCTAACTGTTGGAGTGTTGGTTGTTGAAATTGGCTTCCTGGAAGGCATTATCCTAGTTCATCACTTCCCTGCGTCTGATCATCTCAACTTCGTTCCTCATCATAAAATTGCAATAATAACCGTTGGTTCTCATTGCTGTGGCTGTAATGAACCAGACTGTTGGTGAGTGATGGTGAGAGTAAATGCGTTGATGCTTGGCAGACGAGGGTCTTCCGAAGTGGTACTTCAAAATTTCTGTTTCACGTGAAGTGATTTGAAGTGTAATATATTGGTGAGTTGACAGCGCTGGCTACACAGTCCTGACCCCACCTAAAGTGGAGATGATGCGCTTTAAACATGTTAGGATTGTTACATTTCTTAACCACTCTTAACCACCCGTTTGTACAACTTACCGACTACGACATGATAGCCTCACTACCCAGCAAATTGACCCCATTACGTGTGACGGGCGAGACAAGTCAACAATTTGCAAGGTCGGTTGCATTCATTTTAAGGCTACGATGGCTTAGTGTTGCCAGTGTGCATGTTGGCTGCTTTTCAACGCTTCATAAACAAAATTTACGGTACCACAATGGTAAATTCAATTCATTCGGCAGAAGATGTTTTCGCAGACAACGGCAACTTCTCCTCTCATAATGGCTGTGGCCTGCTGAATAGAGGAAATATCCATTGCAACAGTGGGTGCATTTGCAATGCCTTTAGTTGCTTCCGTCACCGTACTTCCTTTGACGAAGAAGTAGTGCGAAACACATCAGTTCTTACAAAGCCCTTTTAAGACCTCTACTAAGTATGCACAATAGTAGCCGAGCATGCTGGACCACTTGTAGGTAAATATTGGGTATTTTAAGAAAGTTGAGGCACTCCAAACATCCAATATGCCGACACATTTGGCCAATTTGGGCGAATATTCAACCTCTCCGTCTTCGATTTGATAAGTCCAAGCATGTCTAGCCAGAGTGCTTCGGTGACGCGGCAAAGTTGTAAAAGCCGCTGTTGAAGCGGCGAAGGGTTGAAGGCAGACGGGTGAAAATGAGCCGAAGGAGGCTATGCCTTCGGTCGCTAAAATATGTTTATTTGCTACTACTGCGTATCCCAGCACGTACATATACGTTTGACAAAACTTTTGCGAGTAGACTTCAGCATTCAAATTGACGTTGACGTTGAAGAAGAAACACTGGTTCCACTGTCGTTGCCAATAACTTTAGCTTTGACATGCTTAGAAGTATTGACTGCAAGACAGGTAAATTCATAGCGTGCACCTAAGAAGGTGAAATTGAAATGAGGATAATGGTTGTGCAGAATGCGCATAGTGTGACATGCACTTTATTAGCGTGGGGTTATTATCATTTCCGTAACCATTCTTATTACACACTAATGGATCGCAAAAAATCCTGCAGTCTTTTACAAAACTTGTGAGCGTCGCAGCAACATGAATAGCTATCACAAAGTAAAAAATCTTGCACGATACACATGTGTGACGTACAAACTCGAGTGGAATAATCAGGGCATCGCATGCAAATTTGGTTGAGTACACCTAAACTATACATTACGGCCAAGGCAAATCGAGCAATACTTGACAAAAGTAGTGGGAAATGCCACTTTCTTTTCCGCGAGGAAATCCAGCCAATCTGTGGAATTCTGCTTAACGCATAAATGCTCGGCGTCCTCAATGGAGTGGTCCGCTTACTTTAACCACGTACTTGTTTTTGGCTTGGCACTTTGAGCGGACTAAATTATGCCGGAGACTTCAAGCGGAGCTAGCTTAACGTTTGTATCCATGCTTTTGTCGAACGGGATCGCTGGATGGGCAATCGGTGGAGAGTGGGGAGGTTGGCTGCCATAGCGGCATTTAGAGGACATGTTTGAGTTGTCTTTTCCTCCCTTACTTCCAGTAAGGCCTTTGTGTGACTACTAAGTGGCTTAGTTCCCACATATCTAGACGGAACTTAGGGGCTAGACTGACTCCTTTACCTGAATTCTGCGAACATATCATTTTGACTTAATCGAGACCCCTGATTTGCATGCCACATCACTCACCCAGCCGTTCTATCACTCCCTTTTACACTTTTGTTTTCTAAAGATGCACAACAAAGCACTTAAAGATCCGTTGCGCGCATTTTCATTCAATCTTATTTTACCTATCAAAGATGCTTTGATGCGGAAAATAGGCAGCAGTTAGACCTCTATCCACCCTCTATTTAGTTTACGACTAGGTCTTTTGAGGCTTAGAGAAGCTGAGTGCTTAATGGGCGCGTCTTTAAGTTGCCCATCAACACTACTAGCAGAGCAGCAAGTGATCTCGCATTCGAATTCGAAGGTGTGCATCCCAGCAACCGTTCCACGGCCGCCAAACCACGGGTTGCATTTAGACAACTTATTCCAGTCCAATGAACTATTCTTATCTTTGTTCGCTTGCATTATTCCTTATTAATACGTCTGTAACACAAGCAAGGACGACTAATCTTCCTTGCCCAATAAGTAGCACGTGTCACATATGCATGACTCAATGGAGTAAGTGCTTAAATCAAGTAACAACAACAGCTACTTCTCAAAATCGACTACAATTATTGCGAGAAGGAGAGGACACAACTTTATTTTTACAAATGATATTAGCTACTTTGAAACTAATCTGCATGCAAGTGCCGGTCTTCCTTCACCGCGAAGAGAAACACATACAAGTCGGTGTCTTGGCAAAGCCAGGTCGCCCACAAATTTCTAAAGTTGATAAAGTATCTTTAGGAGCTACAGCCTCTGCAAAAAGTATTGGGTGGTAGCTGCTATTAACATTTTAGAGATTAATGCCCTTGCACGCCCATTAGCGAATGGTACGCATTACCGATGGCCACTAGGGAGGCACGGACAATCACATGCCGCAGCTTGGAGCCTCCAAAACCCCTCAGTTACTCACACTCACCATTAGGCTGTTTCCTCTGGCTAGCTGTGATTTCCATCTGGTTGGGCGGTCAGTGGGATCCCGACCAAGTAGAAACATGCTTAATTCGAAGCAGTCCGTACTACCGACCCCCACTCATGTACCTCGCACGGCTTCAACTGCAACGAGGGCATCATCTTAGTAAGGCGGAAATCACAGTAACTTTCCCCCAGCCTTACCATCTGCAGACGGCATTGCAAAGGGCATGGGGAAGTTCTACTCAACACTCCTGCTTTCTCAGGCACCCCTCCTTCCCCCACCGCGCTTTCAACAACAGACTACTTTTCCAATAACACCGCTAGCACTAAACAAGGTGGGGTATTAAAAGACAAGTCATGTTTACCTAATGCACGCATTTTGTGCCTAATGCGGAGGGTGACTGGTAACGTTGGCTGCGCAGATTGGTGGACATTTGCAAGAGTGGCTGCAATAGTGACACTTAGAGAACATTTTGAAATTTTACCACCCATTTCATTTGTTTCATCCATTTTTTAAATCAGAGCCTACAAAGTTCATAACAGGTTCCTTTGGGGCACAAAGGGGCCAAATGCTTACTAGTTCTGTCCCCTGATTGATTCACTAAGGCAAAACTGTAATTTGCAGAGAAACAAGTAGTAACGCATTTGAATACGAAGATGTGCCTCCCGAGTCGACCACTCCACGGCCACCACACCGCAGGTTGGATTCAGGTGACTGCCAGCAGTTTAAAAAGCGGATCACGTTTTTGCTTGCCTTTGCCAATCATGATCAATGCGTCTACAACACAAGTCAGCGCAACCGACTGTCCTTGCCCAATTAGCAGCACGTGTCATATATATGTGGCGCGAAATAGAAAGTCAAGCAGAATTAAATTAAAACCATCCTTCTACTTTTTGTTTGTAACAGTTGGCGTTCAAAAGCTAGTGCTTTTGCGCATGTCGAACCACCTGGCCTGCAGAAAAAACACAACTCTCTTCACGGATCTGCAATAATCGGGTGCTTACATAGTTTCTAAAGATAATAATGGCGTTTCGAAACCAAAAAACTAAAGTCGTCATTTTTTGCGAGTAACATTGTTAAATGCTTTCAAAGTCGATTATTTCGCACGTCATCTCGCCACTGACGCACTTCATTGATGACCACTCGGATGGCATAGACCATCTGCTGCTGCAGTTTGGTGTCACAGCTCACATTTGAACTGCCGCATCTAGCTAGCATCCAACTTCATAGAGACCCACAGAAATCCCCTCCGCACACTCTTCTATTCGGGCAATCAGTAGGATCCCAACCTCGCATGCACCTGCCCAACTCGAAGCAGTCGGTAGTGGCCAATTCCGATCATGCACCACGAATGGCTTGAACTACCACAAAGGCATAGCCTGTGGTAGATGAAGGAAATAGCTTTGGTGTGGGTCACAGTCGCCTTTCTTCTAGCCTCATTATCTGCAGACGGCAAATAAATGTCCCACTCAAAGCTTTTGCCTTCTCTGACAACATTGCTTCCTCCCCTGTGCTTCTAATAGCACACTTCCTTGCAAACATCACTTCATCGTCACAACGAGGCTGGTCGGCGAGGTGGATTTGCATGCATGATCAGCGCGCGTGTCACTTAAGCACTCTCTTTCGCCTCGTGCATCGGCCTTGGCTCTTCAAAAAAACACAACTCTCTTCACGGATCTGCAATAATCGGGTGCTTACATAGTTTCTAAAGATAATAATGGCGTTTCGAAACCAAAAAACTAAAGTCGTCATTTTTTGCGAGTAACATTGTTAAATGCTTTCAAAGTCGATTATTTCGCACGTCATCTCGCCACTGACGCACTTCATTGATGACCACTCGGATGGCATAGACCATCTGCTGCTGCAGTTTGGTGTCACAGCTCACATTTGAACTGCCGCATCTAGCTAGCATCCAACTTCATAGAGACCCACAGAAATCCCCTCCGCACACTCTTCTATTCGGGCAATCAGTAGGATCCCAACCTCGCATGCACCTGCCCAACTCGAAGCAGTCGGTAGTGGCCAATTCCGATCATGCACCACGAATGGCTTGAACTACCACAAAGGCATAGCCTGTGGTAGATGAAGGAAATAGCTTTGGTGTGGGTCACAGTCGCCTTTCTTCTAGCCTCATTATCTGCAGACGGCAAATAAATGTCCCACTCAAAGCTTTTGCCTTCTCTGACAACATTGCTTCCTCCCCTGTGCTTCTAATAGCACACTTCCTTGCAAACATCACTTCATCGTCACAACGAGGCTGGTCGGCGAGGTGGATTTGCATGCATGATCAGCGCGCGTGTCACTTAAGCACTCTCTTTCGCCTCGTGCATCGGCCTTGGCTCTTCCATGGATATTTACACGTGTAAAGTGCCTCCAAATCAAATTACCAAGCAAGAAACGCAAATCAGAAGCGCCGAATCTAAAGTTTTGAATATTGGCGAAAAACATGCAGATCACACTACTGTGCAGAATCTAAACTGCCTTGTCAAAGGGTCCGATTTTCCCTCCAAACACCTTTTAGCCAACAACTCGGAATGTGACGGGTGACAACCGTCCTTCGCAAGCAAAACTGGCGCTTGAGAAAAATCGTTATTGGTTTTGTTCGTATTGCACAAGCAGGCACAAATCAAACGCATTTGCCTGTCCACCAAAACCTGTAAGCTTTGGGACCCAACTTAAAAGTAGTAAGTAGCGGCAAAAGTTAGCGAACCGCAAAACAGGTTTCAAAGAAAATTTGCCACCGCATTTACTTGCCATTGTATGATCCACATCAGTCCTACAAACTTTATCAAAAAAAAGCAAGAGCAGGATAGCGACAAGTAGAATTGGATGTCAGCAATCTATTCCACATAAAATAAGATGGTAATGAACGGAGCAGAATGATGAGGGCTAAGGAGGCTGAGCGAGTACCCATCTCCCTCGAAGGCAAATGACGACGGTTCTGTGGTGAGATATGTGTTCACCGAACAAATCTCGCTTAGCAATAAGTGCTGCTTAGCGAGCTATATACGTGTAGCAAGTTAGCCGACGTGCCGAATCGGCTAACACACTGCTGCTGACATAGCTGTCATGAATTGCCTGTTTTATCTACTCCCACACCAGCAGGTGAATGGCGTTCTCCATCGCTGGTGATTGGAAGAACGGTGCACACACTAGTGAGGATTGTGTTACTTTGGAGTGTGCATTTCTTTCTTCATGATAGATGACGACGTTTCAACTGAGGTGACCATCCATTTCAACGAATGCATACTACGAATGCGGCAGTGCAAAGAATTGGCTGGAATGCCGTCACCGTCAGTGGATGATGAGGTGGTCAATGTGGATGTTCAACTCTGCAATGGCATGCGTCTGCCTGCTCGCGGCGGCACCAACTGCAGCGAAGTGACAGTGGGCTCGTCAGCACTATTTAACGACGATTTGGATGGGTATTTGACCTCGTAGTAGCTCTCGTCGCTTACGCGCATTCTTTGGATATCGGGCTCGTCACCATTCTGTTGGTAGCAATGCCCAACATGAAGTCGGTTCTCAAGTGCCTCATTTTTAAAGGATATTCTACGCTGTTACGTGAGATAAGTGGAGTGGGTGGACGTACCGCTCGGTCGTATGCCGCAGTGCACTATCGCAGTGACAGATGGCGGAGAGGCTAGGTCAGTGTCAGAGGCAGAGTCAGAGGTGGAGGTACTCTGTAAGGCCATTCAATACAATCGGCAGAATCGCCAAACCTGCACCAAATGTGTGGGCCAGAAACCACCCACTTCCGACAGAGTCTTTAGCTATTTAACATTTCGCGTGTACATAGATAGCAAAAAATTCTCCATTCCCTCTGGCGACAACCTCGAACAGTGGCTTGATGCGCGTGGACAGCGCCTACATTAATACGCCACCGCTTACGAAGCACGTTCCGATGTCCATGATTTGGATGAAGAAGAGAACATCCACTGGTTCCGCTCGGTGATTTTTGAGATGGATTACTTGTTACAGCGTCATAGTAGGCGCAGCCTGCATCATGAAATGGACTGTCTCATGGCCATCATCGCTCGCAGTTCCTCCGATGCGACCCATCGCACTCCATTGCTGCTCGTCCTACATGCGCAGTCGGAAGAGACAGGCAGGACGATGACAGCTTGTGATCATTTTGAGTGCCTTGAGACCAGTCTTTGCAAACTGAATGTTGGCCCGTGCAAATGGTGGAGAGTGTGGCGTCTCCAACGAGAAGATGGGTTTACGCCAACATGCCTGAAGCCTTCGAGTGGGCATTGACGTAACTCCTCAACACCGGCTGTGAAGGTAGCAACCAACTGCACAGAATGCGGTCCAATGACAACTGCGCTATGCCCTCACGAGAAGGGGGTTTGAGCGAGTAGCGAGTGCAAAGTAAGCATAAATGTGAATTGAATGAATCCGACATTTGTAGTCTTTGTTCCTGCTCTCTCCAATAATGACGTGACGCTGTGCCAAATGATTGTGCTAATTTAAATGAATGCTGAGAGTACGGTTTCAGCTCGGCAAAATTACCTGTTGATTTACAAGTTTTTGCGGAGCTAACGATATCCTCCTTGTCAAATGCTTCTTTGAGGATGTTTATCGAGGTAGCATGCTGTCTCCGGGAAACAAATCTACTTTGTGTCTGATGCATGACATGCTCTAGCTAACTGCTAATAAAATTTTATTAAAAGCATTACACATCGACACAGTTTCACCATGACTTCGTTGGTACAACTATTCACCTTCCTTAAAGGAGAAGCATTTAGCAGTAATATATCTCGGTCAGTGATAGTTCGTACTCACGCACACGTGTGTCTACTCTACTATCCATCCATTTTGGCCATATCTTGTCATCCGGTGCTGCGTTTTGTCTCAGAAAAACCTCGTGGTATACTTTGGTGTTCTGCAGGATTTATCCCCTAAAATGCAATAGCATTTTGGGCTGAATAAGTAATGCTCTATTACTAGACCCGGGAAAGTGGCCTTCGAAAAATCGGGTACTCCCATAGCTAAGCATTATCGAAATGACCATCCTGAGCGGTGTAACACGGACTGCCGATCAGTTAGATGCTGGGTGGGATAAGTGGACGGACTATAGTGGACGCAACAGGTCGTCAGAAGAAGTGGGAGTTCAGCATCCAATCCAATGTCAGTGGAGTTCATGTGAGCTGTGGCAGGGTCAAAACAACTCCTGACTGACTGATGGTTCTGGATTCAATTCTGGGTTACCATGAGCAATGCAGTTTGTTAGGTGGATACTAAAGGAGAAAATTGAACCAAAGGAATTAATGAGAATCTGACATGATGATAGGATGCAAGGTGACGCCAAGGGAGAAAGAGCAATCCTCACTCTTATGGTTTTGCGCATTTATTTATGCACAATTTACCGTGAGAACATTGACGCCTCTGTTTCTGCTCCCAACTATTTTAGGTGGAAGCCTGTCGTACTGGCTCTGGAATTCAAGTGCACGCGGCTGATATAATGGAATGGAGCTAAAATTCACCGAATCGACATTACTTTTCATGCTGATTGATAGATGAATATTTATGGCTAATGCAGCCTTGGCGGCATAAAGGGGAACAAGGAATTGATAGTTTGAAGCAAATCCACTACTTATCACTCGATCAGCAACTGATCCGTGACGGTGTTCGTGATCTTCTTGGAAGACATGCTCTAGGGTTACCATTTCCCAGTACCCATTTAACTCATCTTTGCACCTAGACCGTGAACAATGGGAGTGATCTTTCGTTTGAGCTTCATGTGGCTATAAAGTGTCGAAACACAGGTGATGACTATGCGAGCAAGTACGTTGACGCTCCGCAGCCCTTTGTCATCCCCCTTCTATGTAGACCAAATTAACATGAGTGAGTCCCCTCGATTGTTCGACGCATTTCATCGCTCCATCAAATCATCCAACTGAGGTCAGTTTGTTCTGAATCTACCCATCTGTCAATTCTTGTTTTTCAATTTACCCTCAATTGAACTGCCCAGCCCTACTTTGTCTATTTAGCTATTCAACTCAATGATGGGAGTGGACATTTACGTTTCTTAAGTGGGGTCAGTTTCTGGACCATCTTAGCCTACATATTACTGGCCAATAGCAAACAACCAATATTTTTGCCGTAATATCTTTTCAAGTCATCATTTTTACAATTCTGGACTTCAACTACAGTTGTTTCTCGTTTCGCTGATGAGTCTAACTTTGTTAGGGCGGGATTGAATTTTCCATCCATACCATACCAATCCACCACAACCCCTGACAGCTCACCCAATTTAGCACCAAGTTCAACCTGACAGACAAAGCTACTCAAACCCGCGCAGCGAACACATGGGACCAGCAGGTGGCAGAACATTTTACTGATGACTGTGCAATTATATAATCAAGGAAACATGAAGATAAGGGCAATAAGGAATGAAGAATGGCTCAAACTAGTGAAGATCCGGTCCAGGAAGTACTTGTCCCATTACCATGTCCAACACCACTAACCCTACCGCGTGCACCAAAGATGGTCACAATGATGCTGGGGTTGTCTTAATCTGCGAATAATCGAGTCATTTTGGAGTCAGAGGTAAGGCAGTCAGAAGCAGCAGTCGCCGCTTCCATACCATCGCGAATGCTCCGCGGCGTCACCTCCCATGTCAAGCGCCATGTGGGAGCCGCCAGATCTAGCCTGCGCAACGCAATAAGGTAGAGACAATAGCACGAACCTAATCTAAGCTACTTCTTGCAAAATTCCTTAACTTAACCGACATCCTTCTCTACAAAGCCTATTTTACTTGTTATGGTCTTGTGAACGAAAGCTGCAGCTGAAACGGCTTGCACAATTTACGCTTCAATGCACACTTGACGTTTGAAACAGCGCAGACATTTCACAATACTGGCGGGTAGGTTAGTACCAACTTAAAAAACATTGTGACGCTGATCGTAAAAAATGGAGAAATTAGATAAGTGCAAATAAGTCAAATGCTAACAAAAATCCTGAGTGCCAACAAGTTGAGCTGCTCATAAATCGGCATAAACACAATTAAGGCACAAATTTACAAACCAACGATTGCCATTACGATAGCAAGTCTGATGTTGACGGATCCAGAGCACTTCAAATGCAAAGTCTGCTGAAGACACTGAGCATTTGCTACGGATTAAAGCACTCCTTTAAACAAAATGGTAATTTGATTTGGAGGCACTTTACACGTGTAAACACTTGACGTTTGAAACAGCGCAGACATTTCACAATACTGGCGGGTAGGTTAGTACCAACTTAAAAAACATTGTGACGCTGATCGTAAAAAATGGAGAAATTAGATAAGTGCAAATAAGTCAAATGCTAACAAAAATCCTGAGTGCCAACAAGTTGAGCTGCTCATAAATCGGCATAAACACAATTAAGGCACAAATTTACAAACCAACGATTGCCATTACGATAGCAAGTCTGATGTTGACGGATCCAGAGCACTTCAAATGCAAAGTCTGCTGAAGACACTGAGCATTTGCTACGGATTAAAGCACTCCTTTAAACAAAATGGGCCTATGTGTGGATCTGTTTTCTCATAAGGTGCTGGATGCAAGTAGTCAAGCGAAGAGAAAAGATGTAAAAGGGAGGGGAGAGCGTACCCGTGCATGAACTGTCAGCTTGTTCATTTATTTCGACAAGGAGGACAAGGGCAAAGAACAACTGGTCGAAGGACACTCGCTCCTGCTTCTGCAGTACCAGCATGGCGCAGTGCCCGAAGTATAACTGCATCATCACCCAGTCCACGGCCCCAGGCAAGGCGATGACGGTAGCCATGAAGATAACTTCCTCTTCTATAGAGCAGGGCAAAGTGAGGAGAAGTATGTTTGATTTATAACTGTTCATTGGGCCTTGCAAAATAAGAAGAAGTGGCATTAGCTTGCAATGCAGCAATGTCTTGTAGCACTGCAGAAGCGAGACATAGTTCGATCGGGTTGACCAAGCCATTTGCATGAGGCGTCTCAGCATGGTCACCTGTATGAGCTGCAAGGATTAAGGGGTATAACTGAACTGATTTCATGGTTTCTCTGCTATTTTCTGGAAAAAATGTCATATCACTGTAGGGAGTGTGTGCCTATAGACCGCACACCATGTGAAAGGATGGAGACAATTGATACGTCCTGAATTCCATTACATTATCACGACGTATTTGATTTGCGTGAGTCAGAGAACGGAGGTAAGTGAAGTTCGACACTGCATGTGAGAGAGGCACAGACTGGTTGATGAGAGCGCGAGGAGTGCAGCAAAGACTGTGAGGCTAACTCACCAGTTTTCGTAGGCAGAATCGTGTTTCACTTTCGCGGTGTGGTGGACAGTCTCCGTGCAGCCAGCTAAGGCATATCTGCAGGGAGAGAGAATGCTAATGGCCAGTTTCTCCATAGCCAGACTG